>JAVSCE010004016.1:0-27592 GCA_032199065.1 Smutsia gigantea | reverse complement strand
GAAAACTTCCCCAATATGGGGAAGGAGATAGTTTCTCAGGCTATAGAGGTGCACAGATCTCCCAACACAAGGGACCCAAAGAAGACAACACCAAGACATATAATAATTAAAATGGCAAAGATAAGGAAAAAACAGAGCATTAAAAGCAGCCAGAGAGAGAAAAAAGATCACATACAAAGGAAAACCCATAAGGATATCAGCAGACTTCCCAACAGAAACCTTAGAGGCCAGAAGGGAGTGGCATGATATATTTAATGCAACGAAAAAGAAGGGCCTTGAACCAAGAATATTCTACCCGGTAAGATTATCATTTAAATTTGAAGCAGGGATTAATTTCCAGATAAGCAAAATCTGAGAGAATTTACCTCCCACAAACTGTCTCTACAGTGTATTTTGGAGGGACTGCTATAGATGGAAGTGTTCCCAAGGCTAAATAGCTGTCACCAGAGGAAATAAAACCAAAGTAAAGAAAGTAGACCAATTAATCACTAAGCAGATGCAAGATCAAATCAACCACCCCAAAGTAATTGAAGGGATAGACAAAGAGTACAGGAAATGATACCTAATATATAACGAATGGAGGAGGAAGAAAAAGGAGGAGAAGAAAAAGAACCTTTATATTGTGTTTTTAATAGCATACTAAGTTAGTTAAATTTGGCTGTTAGATAGTAAGGAAGTTACCCTAGAACCTTTGGTAACGACAAATCTGAAGCCTGCAATGGCAATAAGTACATACCTATTGATAATCACCCTAAATGTAAATAGTCTGAGTGCACCAATCAAAAGACATAGAGTCACTGAATGGATAAAAAAACAAGATCCATCTATATGCTGCCTACAAGAGACTCACTTCAAACCCAAAGACATACACAGACTAAAAGTGAGGGGATGGAAGAAGATATTTCATGCAACTAATAGGGAGAAAAAAGCAGGAGTTGCAGTATTTGTATCAGACAAAATAGACTTCAAAACAAAGAAAGTCACAAGAGACAAAGAAGGACATTACATAATGGTAAAGGGGTCAGTCCAACAAGAGGATATAACCATTATAAATATCTATGCACCCAACACAGGAACACCTACATATGTGAAACAAATACGAACAGAATTAAAGGGGGAAATAGAATGTAATGCATTCATTTTAGGAGACTTCAATACACCACTCACTCCAAAAGACACATCAACCAGAGAGAAAATAAGTAAGGAGACAGAGGCACTGAATAATACATTAGAACAGATGGACCTAACAGACATCCACAAAATACTCCACCCAAAAGCAGCAGGATACACATTCTTCTCAAGTACACATGGAACATTTTCAAGAATAGATCATACACTAGGCCACAAAAAGAGCCTCAGTAAATTCACAAAGATTGAAATTGTACCAACCAGCTTCTCAGACCACAAAGGTATGAAACTAGAAATAAATTATGCAAAGAAAAAGAAAAGCCCACAAATACATGGTGGCTTAACAACATGCTCCTAAATAATCAATGGATCAATGACCAAATAAAAACAGAGAACAAGAAATATATGGAGACAAATGACAACAGTAATTCAACACCACAAAATAAGTGGGACACAGTGAAGGCTGTGCTAAGAGGAAAGTATATTGCAATACAGGCTTACTTCAGGAAAGAAGAGCAGTCCCATATGAACAGTCTAAACTCATAATTAATGAAACTAGAAAAAGAAGAACAAATGAGGCCCGAAGTCAGCAGAAGGAGGGACATAATAAAGATCAGGGCAGAAATAAATAAAATCGAGAAGAATAAAACAATATAAAGAATCAATGAAAGCAGGAGCTGGTTCTTCGAGAAAATAAAATAGATAAACCCCTAGCCAGACTTATCAAGAAAAGAAGAGAGTCTACACATATAAACAGAATCAGAAATGAGAAAGGAAAAATCACTACGGACACCACAGAAATATAAAGAATTAATAGAGAATACTATGAAAAATTATATGCTAACAAACTGGATAACCTAGAAGAAATGGACAACTTTCTAGAAAAATACAACCTTCCAAGGCTGACTCAGGAAGAAACAGAAAATCTGAACAGACCAATTACCAGCAAAGAAATTGAACTGGTAATCAAAGAAGGTACCTAAGAACAAAACTCCTGGACCAGATGGCTCCACTGAATTTTATCAAACATTTAGTGAAGACCTAATACCCATCCTCCTTAAAGTTTTCCAAACAGTAGAAGAGGAGGGAATACTCCTAAACTCATTATGAGGCCAGCATCACTCTAGTACCAAAACCAGGCAATGACACAACAAAAAAGAAATTACAGACCAGTATCCCTGATGAACATAGATGCAAAAATTCTCAACAAAATATTACCAAATCAAATACAAAAATACATCAAAAAGATCATCCATCATGATCAAGTAGGATTTACTCCAGGGATGCAAGGATAGTACAGCATTCGAAAATCCATCAACATCATCTACCACCACAACAAAAAGAAGGACAAAAACCACATGATCATCTCCATAGATGCTGAAAAAGCATTCGACAAAATTTAACATCCATTCATGATAAAAACTCTCAACAAAATGGGTATAGAGGGCAAGTACCTCAACATAATAAGGGCCATATATGACAAACCCACAGCCAACATCATATTAACAGCAAAAAGCTGAAAGCTTTTCCTCTAAGATTGGGAACAAGACAAGGATACCAACTCTCACCACTTTTATTCAACATAGTACTGGAGGTCCTGGCCATGGCAATCAGACAACACAAAGAAATAAAAGGCATCCAGATTGGTAAAGAAGAAGTTAAACTGTCACCGTTTGCAGATGACATGATATTGTACATAGAAAACCCTAAAGAATCCACTCCAAAACTACTAAAACTAATAACTGAACTCAGCAAAGTTGCAGGACACAAAATTTATATACAGAAACCTGTTGCATTCCTATATACCAACGATTAACTAGCAGAAAGAGAAATCAGGAAAACACTTCCATTATAACTGCATCAAAAAGAATAAAATACCTAGGAATAAACATAACCAAGGAGGTGAAAGACCTATATCCTGAAAACTACAAGACACTCATGAGAGAAAAAATTAAAGAAGACACCAATAAATAGAAATACATCCCGTGCTCATGGATAGGAAGAATTAGTATTGTCAAAATGGCCATCCTGTGTAAAGCAATCTACAGATTCAACGCAATCCCTATCAAAATACCAATAGGATTCTTAAATGAACTAGAACAAATAGTTGTAAAATTTATATGGAACCACAAAAGACCCTGAATAGCCAAAGAAATCCTGAGAAGGAAGAACAAAGCTGGGGGGATTATGCTCCCTGACTTCAAGCTCTACTACGAAGCCACAGTTACGAAAACAATTTGGTACTGGCACAAGAATAGACACAAAGATCAATGGAACAGAATAGCAAACCCAGATATAAACCCAAACATATATGGCTAATTAATATATGATAAAGGAGCCATGGATGCACAATGGGGAAATGACAGCCTCTCTGAAAACTGGTGTTGACAAAACTGGATAGCTATATGTAAGAGAATGAAACTGGGTTATTGTCTAACTCCAAACAGAAAAGTAAACTCGAAATGGACCAAAGACCTGAACGTAAGTCATGAAACCATAAAACTCATAGAGGAAAACGTAGGTAAAAATCTCTTGAATGTAAATATGAGCAACTTTTTCCTGAGCACATCTCCTCAGGCAAGGGAAACAAAATCAAAAATGAACAAGTGGGACTAAATCAAACTAAATAAAAAGCTTCTGTACAGCAAAGGACACCATCAGCAGAACAAAAAGGCATCCTACAGTATGGGAGAATATATTCATAAACAACATATCTGATAAGGGGTTAACATCCAAAATATATAAAGAGTTCACACACCTCAACACCCTAAAAGCAAAAAACCCAATTAAAAAATAGGTAGAGGATCTGAACAGGCACTTCTCCAATGGAGAAATTCAGATGGCCAACAGGCACATGAAAAGATGCTCCACATTGCTAATTATAAGGGAAATACAAATTAAAACCACAATGAGACATCACCTCACACCAGTTAGGATGGCCAATATCCAAAAGACAAGAAACAACAAATGCTGGCAAGAATGTTGAGAAAGAGGAACCCTCCTATGCTGTTGGTGGAAATGTAAATTGGTACAACTGTTGTGGAAAGCAATATGGAGGTTCTTCAAAAAACTAAAAGTGGAAATACCATTTGACCCAGCAATTCCACTCCTAGGAATTTACCCAAAGTAAACAATATCCCTGATTCAAAAAGACATATGCACCCCTATGTTTATCACAGCACTGTTTACAATAGCCAAGATTTGGAAGCAACCTAAGTGTCCATCAGTAGATGAATGGATAAAGAAGAGGTGGTACATATACACAATGGAATATTGTTCAGCCATAAGAAGAAAACAAATCCTACCATTTGCAACAACATGGATGGAGCTAGAGGGTATTATGCTCAGTGAAATAAGCCAGGTGGGGAAAGACAAATACCAAATGATTTCACTTATCTGTGGAGCATAAGAAATAAGCAAAAACTGAAAAAACAAAACAGCAGCAGACTCACAGAATCCAAGGATGGACTAAGGGACTGGGGAGGGTGGGTGGGAAGGGAGGGATAAGGGGATTAAGTGTCATTATGATTAGCACACATAATGTAGGGGGGTGTCACGGGGAAGGCAGTATAGCATGGAGAAGACACATAGTGACTCTAGAGCATCTTACTACACTGATGGACAGTGACTGTAATGGGGTGTATGGGGGGACTTGATAATATGGGTGAATGTAGTAAGCACAATGCTGTTCATGTGAAACCTGCATAAGATTGTATATCTATGATACCTTAATTAAAAAAAGATTGTGTATCAATGATACTTTAATTAAAAAAATAGCTTCTATTTGGGGATGAAGTGTTCATCATCCTGCTATTATTGTCTTCTCAAGAAAAAATTCCTATATAATAAATCTAAAAAAAAGGGGGGGGTACTACAAAGTGGTCACTGATGATAGGCATCCATTCCAGGCCAAAGGGAGGCAGGGGTGGAGGAGGAATGGGCAGCATAGGCTGCCAGGCAATGGTGGCTCCAGAAGAATCCATCTCCAATTAGGCTCCAGAACAAGGATGGCATTATAGGCCCCATCTAAGATTATACCCACAGGGTGATGGGGGCTGTATTTCTGAATTAGTTAATGCCTTATGATGAGTCTCCTCACTTGACCCTCCTATTCTTTTATTTTTTTAAGCATCATTGATATACAATCTGACGAAGGTTTCACATGAACAACATTGTGGTTTCAACACTCACCCGTATTATCAAGCCCTCACCCCCCCCACCCCCATTGCAGTCACTGTCTATCGGCATAGTAAGATACTATAGAGACATTACTTGTCTTCTCGGTATTGTACTGCCTTCCCCGTGACCTACCTATATTGTGATTGCTAATTATAGTGCTCCTTAATCACCTTCTCCCTCCCTCCATAGACTCTCCTATTCTTAAACCAAGCCCTCAATCAGAGGGGAAAAAAGGATTGGTTTAGTGTATTGAGCAATTGTCATAATAAAAAAGCCTCACAATATACAACTCTTCACGCCACTGAGATTGTAAACTCCACTGAGAGAAGCCATTTCTTTATCAGTAATATATTTTAGTGAAGGTAACACTGCAGTCCCTTCCCTTAAGTTCACCCTTGGTAACATCTACTGTATGCCAAACTTTCAACTAGACTTCTTATTTTGTCTTTCTCCTCCCACCTTTAAAATCCTGTAATGTTTTTTCCAGCTCTTGGATGCAGGTCTAGCTGATGAACTGCACCCAGTGCCTGCAGTTAATGCTATGCCTGGTGAGAGGATGAAGAAATGCCAGTATCACTCCAACAGCAGATCATTAGTTATCCAACTGATCTGCTACCTACTGTCTATGGATAGTGTCACCCTTGTTGTGGGGGAAGCTAAGCATGGTAAAAGCTTTCCAATCTAAAGTAACTGTTCAATAAGAGTAGGTTGGATTTTTAAGTAAATTTCCCCTCAAGGATATCTAAGCAGTCATTCATCCTCTGAAACCTCTTGAGAATTAAAAAGATGGGTCTGACAAGGAAAGCCTGGTTTTTGAGGCCCAGGGGGTTGTGGCTTGTCTTAGTGGGACATAAGAATTGCTAACACCCTGGATATTGCCTTGGATAGTTTAGCCTATAGAGTTAAGGAAAATTTAACCAAACTGGGCCCAAATTCACTGGAACTCACCACCACCAGATCGGCAGCCCATTTCCATCACTGCACTCACATACAAGCCATGGAGCAAAGCTAATAAACTCATCCTGGATTTTTTGTTTTTGACAAATACTCTCTTAATTCAACATATGGTTTTCTGTGGTTTCAAATTCAAATGGTAGTCTTTTGACCTACAAATTAGTCATCATTGCCTGAGCAAAAGAAAAAGTATTAAAAATTATCACAGGTAAGAATCTGGTTTAAACTGAAAGCCTCTCACCACCACCAAAAAAATATACCCTTAGGTGTTAGGAATTCCTCAAGAGAATTATTCACTCATAAAGTTCAATTTGTGCTCCATCTGCAAGGTGCATGTTTGACTGCATGCAGTTCTTCTCTAACCTTTTCATCCTTCCTAGGTCAGTGGAACTTTGTCCAAATCGTTCTTGTTTCCGAGTTTCGGCACCAAAAATATGTTGTTTCTATTTTTAGACAAATTTCCAGTTTCCCTCCCACTCTTCACTATAATGCAAGTATGTTAGCAATATTTTCAGACCGACACATCAAGGAATTGCAGAAAACTTGCAGTGCCCAAATCCTGCAGCAGGTTTTAGAATTGCTGCCTGCCTGATTAATCACTCTTTTCAGGTTTACTGCTGGGCTCGCTGGCTTCAGTCACATCCATAGGTATTGCAAGCTCCTTTCTGAGGGGAGGAAAAACACGAATATTCAGTATTCGGAGTTGTGGATGAAATGAGATTACAATGTACATTTCACCTCATGCTTATTTTCAATTTTATATGCTCCAGCACACATTTCTGTAATACCCAGCTCCAGGCTTTTAGCAATAATTTTCCTTTTTGTGCAAAATTTAAGGGAGTGCTGAAAAACTCAGTATTCAAGATTAATCATTTTAATGTTATTTAAAAATCAAGACTAATACACAAAAAATTCCACGACAACCAAAATTACCAACATTTTAAATAAGGGCAAGATCCAAACCTGCACTTGCACAACGGTGCCTCACCATGAATTCAATCCTGATCCAATACAATGTTACTTAACAAAATCAGGAGCATGGCCAAAGTCTCCTGATTGGATTCATTTATATATTGCATGAAAGTATTTACCTTGACGCCCCATAGACATCACCCCCCACCTCAGAGTTCAAGGGCTGGCAGACTCCAGCGGCCTACAGCCCCCTCGGTAGCTTTGGCTCTGGAGGGGAGGGAAAGAGACCTGGGAGAGAGCCAAAGGTGTCCCGGGACGGCCAAGGCCTGGCCCTTGGGTCCTAGAGAACTGGGTGCCTCCAGAGCAAGCCGCTTACCAGGCGAACACGTAGGGGTATTGAGTGCGTTGGAAAACGCTCTCCAGCTACTTCAGCTGCAACCCAGTGAACGGGTTTTGGTTTAAGTGTTGCTGCCTGTCCCCGGGCTGCGGACCCTCGGTGGCCGTGTGGGCCAGCTCCAGCTGTTGCTGCGGGGACTCCTTTTCCCTGCCGCCGCCGCCCTTCTGGTTCCTGTCGTCCATGGGGCCGGAGGCCCCGGCGCCAACGTGGCCTTCTCCTTCGGCGGCTTCCTGCTCAGGTTCGGACCGTTGACCCTCTTCAACGGCTTCCCCGGTTACAGTTACTGATACCATGGCAGACTTCGTATCTGTAGAGGACAAAAGAGATCACGGCACTGGAGCCCAGGGAGACTGGGGCAGAGAGAGGCGTTGACCCGCGACCTGAGAGCAGCGACGGCGGCCGCACAGCAGCAGCGTCCCGTCCACTCACCTCCCGGGGGAAGGACACTCTCTAGAGTTCGCCAAAGCACCAGTGTCGGCCTAGCACTGTCGAGGCAGCTGTGCGCCTCGCGCTACAGCCCGCGGGGACCCCTTGTCCTCTTTCTGCCGTCTGATCGGGGTTACAACGTGGCTGCCTCAGGTTCCACGCCTCACACTCGAGGCTACTCCCCTTAGCTCCAGCAGCGACACAGGCGGCGGGTGGGGCCTGCCGGGACGCGCACGCGGCCGGGGCGGGGCCGTAAAGTAGGTGGTGTGTTGCCCGGAGGGGCAGGTAGGGGGCGTGCGTGTAGGGGACCCCGGAGCTCCAATTGGCAGCTTAACCCGTAGCTCCCGACGTGGGCGAGGGGTCTGTCTGAGGAAGGGGCTGTGCGGAGTGGGGGAGGGGCGGGAGCCGGCAGCCCCACACTAGCCCCCAGGACCCGTGGAGAAATGTTGGAAGACCGTTTCTCGGCCCCGCCCTCGATGCACGCCAGTGGGTTCAGGGCTCCGTGCCTTTAACTCCTCCAGAGCGAGACGCAGAGAGGCGGCTGGAGAGAGGTGGGCCCCCACCCCTGCAGCCCCAGCACGCTGAAGCGACGCTGACCCCCTGCTGTGTGGGCTCTGCGCACGACTCTCCCCTTCCAGGGGTCGGGAACTAACGGATGGGACTCGGGTTTTGTTCCGTTCGCACCCAAAATCTACGAATCCGGCTAGATTTAATAGTGATTCAAATGAACCACTTAGTTTCATCTACTTGCTGGGCTTTTGCAAAAACGCGCTGAAAGCAGAGCCCGCTACGCTCCCGCTGCAAAGAAACCCCAGCCGTCCCTTGCGAAAGCAACAAACACTCCAGATTTGCAGTAATGAACCCACGTTGGAGTACAGGTGCAGAGCCCTGCCCAGTGTTCTGTGCATCCAGGAACGCTTCCTCTGTACGTGGCTCTTCCTTTGGCCGTGGGCGTTACTGCGGAGCATGCACCATCTATTCTGCCAGGCTCCACTACCGCGTGCTTCTGGCGCAGGTCCTCCACAAAAGCGCGCGAGTTTCCTGTGCCCGGCGAGTGCTGTGTACTTAGGTTAGTTCCGGCTTTTTCTTTTCCTCCTCTCCCTCCTCTCCCTCCTCTTCCTCTTAGTCCTCCCTCTCCCTTTCTCTAGAACTGTATTCCTGAGCTCTTGCTCTCCACTAATAAATGTCAAATAAAAATGAGCAAGTGCAGATGAGAGCTCTGTTTCTCTCTTCAGGAAGAGTTTTGATGGTGCCCTGCGATGTGTTAACATCCTGAGTATTGACAGTAGCTTCTAATAATGGACCCCATACTTGACAGTGTACATGGTTTATCCTATTTTACCTTCACAACCACTATTATCATCAGACCCATTTAATAAAATAAATGAACCTATTTTCAGAGGCCCCTGCAAGTATGTTGGGTCCTACTCATCTCATCTATTGCACATAACAGATAAAGATATGTTCCTTCTGCCTTTTCTTCCCTGAGTGTGGGTTGGAAACCAGTTATAACGATGATGGTTGAATTCACTTTGAAAAAGCTGTCAGGGGATTTCATTCCCACAACCTCTACCTTACTTTAACCAAACCATCTCCTCCTCAGGCTGGCTCTTGCTGGGTTCTAAAGGCCTCGCTCTTTCTTGGCTAGCTAGCCTGTGATTAAATTTGGCTTGGGATCAATTATAACATGAGCAATCTACAATGATTATGATTACGGTTTGCATTAGCCTGGCTAGAGCATCCATTACAATTTGGCTCATGTGGTGTCTCACATCTGAGTTTCCAAGATTTACTCCAGTGCTTTCTAAACCTCAGTCATTTATGTGCCCCTTTGTTGAGTGTTGCCTATCTAAGCACCAGCCCAGACAGTATTTATTTAAAATTTTTAGTTAAATCTATACCCTTCTTGAAAACCTCACCCTCATCCATGTAAAAATAGGCACGAATCATGGGTTTAATGTACCAAATTTATGAGGGCAGGAACCCTTGGAGTCAGACTGCTGGCGGCATCCCAGCTTTTCTTTTCTTTTGCTAGCTGGGTGACCTGGTGAGTTGCTTTTCCCCCTGCCATACCTCAGCTTCCTCATCTGTAAAATTGGGTAATGATAATAATTAGTTCATGGGGTGTTGTGAAGATTAATTGAAATAATAACAGTAGCTCACACTTACCTGGTTCTTACTGTGTTGTAGGCAATGGTCTAAGTAATTTGTTTGTATTAACACATTATCCAATTTTACAGGTGATGTTTTGGGTCACAGTAACCTGCTTAAAGTTACCCGCTTGGGCAATGTTCGAGCTGGGATTTGAACCTATCCTCTGACACAGAGGATGTGCTTATTAACATCTGCTGTTATGCTGCACGCTATTATTATTGTACTTTTATAATTAGTTAACTAAAGGTAGGTATCTTTTCAAGTCAAAATTCTCTTTACTTGTTTAACGAATTAGTTCTGTAGATAACTAGTAATACCTCAGTCATTAGTAACCAAGGGATAAATGGTGATATCCAGAATAACAAGTTGCAACCAGGATGCTGAAGAAAATGTTGAATTCAGGAAGATGAACAAACCTTCTCAACAGTACTTTCTTGTCAATTGTTGGAATAATGAGACAGTACTATAGATAACTACTTGTGTCCAGGAAACCAGTTCATTGGAGATAACCAGAGCTTGTTAGCATAAGTTAGCTCTATATAACCAGTGGTACCTGGGTAACTACTGAACTGGAAACAACTGGAAATAACTAAAAACTAAGAGTAGCCCAGAAACTGAAAAGCCCATCTGTCACAATCCAAATTCTTATTTTTTGTTCAACTAATGAATTTGTATTATGAACATTAAGTGGTACCTAGGTCAATAGTAAATGGGGTTAACATGAAATTATCTGGAAAAAAATACTTGAAGCCATGAAGTTTAAAAATCATTTTTCACCACTCTAACTTATTTTTTCTTCTAATAATGGGTTTGTAGTATATATAGCTGGTGATACCTGTTTCGTTAATTAGAAGAAACATGAGATAATTAGAGCAAGTATTTGAAACCTGAAAGCTAAAACACAGTCTTGTAATATTGTTTTTATTCCTTATTGGAATTTTGTCTTGAAATTATAGATAAGTGATGGTACCTAAAAAAAAACCTAGATTTTTGGAGAAAACTAGATAGAAGCATATTGGCTAGCATGAGCGAGAAAGCCAAAAATCATTCTCTGAACTCTGAAATCATATTTCTTGATGGAATAATGAGTTAATATTACCAATAATTCAGGCTTCCCAAGGAATGAGTAAACTAACGATGACTGTGATAAGTAATTAGTTGAATACAGCAAGTTGAAAAACATTCTTCTCAACTCTACCTTCTTATTTCTTTTTTTTTTTTAATTGAAGTATAGTTGATATACCTTCTTTTTTCTTGCTGGGACAATCAGGTAATACTACAGACAACTAAGTGCTCCTAGGCACTAGATGCCTAGAAATAAGTAGCGATAAATAGAAAAATTTGTAGACATCCAGAGCCTAGAAAACACATTTTTTTCAAGTCTAAATTTAAATAACTTGTGGAAAAATGAGCACGTAGTATGGTTATTAGTGGTATCTAGGTAATTACCTAAATGAAAGTAACTAGCAATAATAATCAGAAAATATACTTGAGACAAGGCTGCTAAGAAAAACATTATTTTCAACTGTAACTTTTATTTCTTGTGATAATAAGTTATTATCAGTAAGGAGTAGCACCTATTTATTTATTTAACTGGGGCAACTAGATATTCCTAAAACAATAGTTTGAAACCATGAAGCTGAAAATCCATTGTCTCAACACTAAATATTAATTCTTTTTGCAATAATGAGTCAGACCATAGATAACTACAGGACTTAGGTAATTTGTTTACTATGGATTGCTAGAGAAAATCAGGAGTCTATAAATCTAGAAGTTGAAAAACCATTCCTCACAACAATAGTTCTTATCTCCTGTAGGAATAAAGATTTAGTACTGTGGATAACTACTGGTAACCAGATAAGTAGCTAACTACAGACAACTGCAGATAAGTAGCTGTAGCCAAATGTGGAAAGCACAATATTTTCAACCCCAAATTCTTATTTCTCATGGAAATTATGCATCAGTAATATGGATAATTAGTAGTACCAGGTAACTAGTTTACCAGATATCTAGAACAGTTTGAATGTAGGACACTGGAAAACATACTCTTTTCATTTCTTATTTTTTGAATATTCAGTTAGCAATGTAGATAATGACAGTTTACTTAGGTAAGAGTAAAATAGGAGTAACCATGTAAAAGCAGAATAAATACTTGAAGCCAGAAGTGTAAAAACATTCTCCTTAAATGCTGGTTTTAATCAAAACCACAAAGAGAAACCACTTCACACCTAGCAGGGAAGGCTATTAGCAACAAAACAGAAAATGAGAAGCATTGGCAAGAAGCGGATAAATCGGAACCTTGTGCATTACTGGTGGGAATGTATATGGTACAGTCACTGTGGAAAACAGTATGGTGGTTCCTCAAAAAATGAAACAGAACTACCGTATGATCCAGCAATTCCACTTCTGGGTATGTAACCTAAACAACTGAGAGCAGGGACTTGAGCAGATATTTGTATAAACGTGTTCATAACAGCAGTACTCACAATAGCTAAAAGATGGGAACAACCCAAATGTCCATTGATGGATGAATGGGTAAACAAAATGTGGTATATACATACAATAGAATATTACTCATCCTTAAAAAGGAAGGAAATTCTGACACATGCTACCACACGGATGAACCTTGAAGACATTAAGCTAAGTGAAATAAGTCAGATACAAAAGGACAAATATTGTATGATTCCATTTATAGAGGCAGGAAGTGGAATATGGTAGTTTCAGGGGCTGGGAGAAGTTGGATTGTGGAGTTAGTATTTAATGGGTAAGGAGTTTCAGCCTGGGAAGGTAAAAGAGTTCTGGAGATGGATGGTGGTGATGGTTGCAAAACAGTATCAGTGTACTTAATGCCACTGAACTGTATGCTTAAAAGTGGTTTACAAAGCAGTTATTTATGTGTATTTTATGACAAAATAATATTAGTCTTAATTCTTGTTGGAATCATGATTTTGTGCTATAGATATTGACACTCAGTGTCTAGTTATGTAGAGATATATAGAATAAGTAATTGAAGTTAGGAGCTTAAATGTAGGGTCTTTTGGATAGTAAATTCTTTTTCTCCTGGTGGATGAATGAGTTAATAATGTAGATGAATAATGTACTTAGGTAAGTAATTACCTAAAGAATATTAGTGTAAGGAGCTGAAGCCTTGAATTGGAAAACATATCCATCTCAACCTAACTTTTTATTTCATGTTGAAAGAATTCATAAACCTGAGATGAATAGTGGCACACAGGTAATTAGTTTACAGGAGGTATCTAGAAATAACTATGAAAACTAGATGTATTAGGAATATTTGGAAGCTAAGAAAGACCTTAAATCTAAATTCTTATTTCTTTTGGAATAATGAGCTAGTACTATAGATATGTAAGGGGACCTAGATGATTAATTAACTATAGATAATTAGTGATACCTTGAATAATCAGTCCAAACCAGGAAGGTGAAGACCACAGTTATCTTATGTGTAAATTCTTATTCCTTATTCTAATAATAAGTTAACTGTACAGCTATCCAGTGGGATCTAGGTAATTTGTTAACTAGAGCTACCTAAAGTAAACCAGAAAAATGAGTTGTTAGCTTTTCAAGGGATTCTGGGCTGACCAAGGAAAAAATGTATGACCACAAGGTGGCGGTAGAACATACAGCTTTTATTTGGGTGAGGTTTTTGACAGCTTTGCGTGGCCAAGTCTTTCACAGCGTCAGGCTGTCCAGAGGCTAAGGCTCATGGGTGCCAACTTTTGGAAGGGAAGGAATGCAAGTTAACTCCTGGGGCAGAAGGAGATCAGCGAAGGGCCTTACATGTCTAGGCGTCATTTACCAGCACGTTGGAAAGCACCTGGGTCACAGCACCAAAGAGTTCTGTGTATTTTGGTTTCAAAATATGTATCATTAAAATATGAGTACTGGCATGTTCTAAAATAATTTATTTATGCCAAGGTATTGGTTTCAAGATACTATTTCCTACTGAAAGGATCAGGGTTCCTTGGTGAAATGGCTGATTTCAGGTTGAGAGCAAGAAAAGTGTAAGAGTTGCTCAGGAAATTTTTCTGTTCCAGAAAAAAAGTATATGCTCAAAGACCAATGAGGTCATGCCAAAAGGAATCAGAAACAGTTTAAAGGGGTTAGCAAAATGTGGGACAACTTGACCACCAAAGAGAATAGAAATAAAGAATTAAAAAACCCCAAGAATATGTAATACACTGGCTTAAAAACACATGAGTCCATAATAAAAGAGAGGGAGAGGAAGGGAGGGAGAGAAAATATGAGGGAGAGGTAAAAAGAAAGATTTTTCTTTAAAAGAATACCAGCTTATAAATATATAGAGGAGAAACAACATCAACATTTAGGATGTATTCTTGTCAAAATGTGTACTCTGAATTGCTTTAATTACATTTCTAGATCTACCCTGCAGTTGATTGGAGCAGGGGACATTGAAACAAATTAAATGACACCATAATAAAACTAACGGGGTGGGACAATCTACAAGACAACTTTTCAAAAAGTCAGTGTCATGGGGAAACAAGGTGGGAAACAGATGTGTCACAGATTAAAATAATTTGAAGAGACGTAATATCTAAATGCAACACAAATACAAAGCATGAACTAGATACCTATTCTAAAAATAACCATAAAAGACACTTGGGACAACTGGGAAATCTGAATATGGACCAGATAAATGATATTATCACATTATTTAAAAAATTTTTTAGATGTAGTAATAGCATTGTAGTTATATAGGTTAGATGTGCTAATAGCATTGTGTTTAAAGAGATGTATAATGGAAGTATTTAGAGTTATAAGTATCATGACAACTGTAACTTATTTTTGAAAGGTTCAGGAGACGGAGAACAAATATGACAACACTAAAAAAAATTGAAATATAGGTGAAAGGTGTGTCTTGGGCCTTACTGTGGTGTTCCTTCCCCTTTCCTGTGTCAGATTGAGGAAGGAAGTGATGTAAAAAATAAGTATTTCCAGACATGGTACATGTTCCCATCATAAATCCATCTTGAAGAAAATTATATAAAATGTCACTCATACTGAAGACAAGAAGTGACTCTATAGCATCTTACTATGCTGATGGACAGTGACTGCAAAGGGGTGGGGGGAGGGACTTGATAATATGGGTGAATGTTGAAACCACAATGTTGCTCATGTGAAACCTTCATAAGATTGTATATCAATGATACCTTAATTTTAAAAAATGTCACTCATACTTGTAATACATTTAAGAGGATTTTCTAAATCAGTTTGAGTATTCAGTGAAGCACCAGATGTGTGTTGTGCAAATTATGCACCAAGAAAAGTTACTCTTGTGCTGGGGAAGTCTGTATACATCCTGGTTAAAACAGGTAGAGGCAGGGTCACTAAAGTGCCTTTAAGGGTTTGTTCTTGACAAAGAACCCAAGCAACTCCAGCAGAAATAGGGATACAGTTAGTACATGTCATCTTGTTACAGCTTTCAAACTTCTGGAGGAAGGAAGGATAGAAATAAAAAACATCAAAGCTATAAAATCAAAGAGAAACTCACACCCCCAAAGAGATCCAGTAAAACCATTCCCTAGTCTTTTCCCCTTTCCTGTGCTGGGCTGAAATAGTCAGGAAACATGACAAATACCTTTTATTTAATGCTTGATATTTAGTGTGGCAGGTAAAACAAACAAAATACTTAGCAGTGTTCCTCAGCTAAATAATTAGCCAAACTTCTGATAAGCAATAGGTACAAACCAAACGTGGATGCTCAAAGTGGAGTATAGCAGTTACATATTCATGCTATAATTGAAAATTGCTTATATTTGAGCTGTGCAATTTTAAAGATAAATGTTTTTTAAAATCCCAATCAGTCCCTGGTGCTGAGGCCTGCACTGTATCACGAGGGCTGAGACATGTCATTAAATGATTAAATACAATGAGAACTTCCTCAGTCAGATAACTGAGGACTCATCACTAGGCTCAGTTTAGCCACAATGCAAGGAACAATAAAACTAAGGCAAGCATCATCATATTGGATTGAAAATGTTAAAATTCTTTCATGCAGCAAAGATTTACCTACTCAGGTTAATGGAAAAATATCTGCATTTCCAGAGCCCAACACTAGAGGTAATATATGCCAGGATAAACAGGCCTGAGAAAATTGTGTGTGTGTGTGTGTGCAGTCCCCATACAGACGAGTTAAGAGTAGCAGGTGATTGCAGTGAAATGGCCTCCTCTTAAGCCATTTGACTTTGAATGGTTGTGATGTTCAGAACAATCACTGTGAAATTGATTAACAGTTATGAAAGCATTTTGAAAAGTAAAGCCTCACACACTGAGTACAAAAATTTTGTATCAGGAGAACTTTTGTCTTCCTAGTAAGAAGTCTTTTAATAAACACGCAAAGAGTTTTCTAAATAAATCATCAAATTGACTGTCAGGCATAAACCCTATGGAGACCCCTGGGTCCACACCCTGTACCATCCCCAGGTTGAGAGTGAGTGAGACCTATGGTTTGCTTCTCACCAACAGAACATAGCAAGTGTAATGGGAATGTCACTACTGTGATTATGTTGCCTTATACAAGACTCTCTGTGAGCACACTGGGGAAAGAGACCTGCCTTGCTGCTCAGAAGTAAGCACCCATGATGTGAGATTGCCTGTGCTGTGGGCCTCATGGCAAGGAACTTCAAGCAGCCCCTAGGAGCTGAGAGGGGCCCTTGGCAGACAGGCAGCTAGCAAACGGGGACCTCAATCCTAAAGCCACAAGGAAATGAATTCTGCCAACAACCTGAGTGAGCTTGGGAGTGGATGCTTCCCCAGTTGAGCTTTTGTGCTCTCTGTGCTATGGCTGACTGACACCTTGATTACAGGCCATGAAACTCTGAACAGAGGACCAGTTAAGCCATGCCCAGGCTGCTGATGCAGGGAACCCATGAGATAATAAATTTGTGTTAGTTTAAGCAGCTGAATTTGTCGTAATTTATTACACAGCAATAGAAAATGAACACACAGGCTGCAATGGGCTGAACCAAGATCCAAATATGTGGGTGTAAAGGCCTAAGTTTCCCTACCATTATCTAGATGAAGTTTCATCTCTTCCTATGCCAACAAGTGATGGCTTTCTGGATTGTCATGTGGTGGTTGTGTTAGGAAGGAAGGAACTAGACTCGGTGTCACAGGGAAGTCAGATATAGTGAGACGAGAACCAAAGTCAAGAAAGCAAAGTAAATTTCAGCACACTCCGCAGAGAGTAACAGAGCGAGCCTGCCTAAGGTGAGACAGGCCTGGATGCTCATTCTGAGGCTTCTTTTATGTAGTTTTGGCCGGGCAGAGAGGTCCTTAATTGACAGCTGTCAGCTCTCTAGGCTTGTTCTGATTGGTGAAATGGGGACAGGGGCTGTGCTGTGTCTGTGCTTCTAATGTTTCTTATCTGGGGAGACCCTGGGCACTTCCTGAGTCACTCTTGGACCCTTGTGGCTTCATCTGATTAACTCTGAGTCATTTCTGGCTCTCTGGCTCTATCTAATCAACTCCCTGAGTCATTTTTGGGGGACACTCTCTCCTTTTAATCCCACTCATTTCTGTCTTTCTGCCTAACATTCCCCCCTCAAGCATCTGGGACCCAAATCACTGGGATGAGGGGCAACGACCGCTCTGGCTGCTTCCTGCTAATGGGGGACGGTGTGGTTATTTGGGTCCCTCTGCTTGCTGACTGTTGGGATAGTGAAGATTAGGACAGTAAGGTGCGGTCCCAGGAAGACAGCTGATACATCAGTTGGTAATGGTTTGAATCCTTGTGACAGCAGGACTTGGGCCTCAACGGACTTTAGTTTAGAAGAAACAAATTTAGTTAAGAGATTTAGTAAGCATGGTCCAAACAGTAGGGCTAGGAGAAGCATCAGCAGGGGTCCTGCTAAGGGAAGCAACCAGGATGCCCAGCTCCAAATTCGGGAACAGTTGCCCCAGGATTCTGATAGTTGTCAGATTCCGGAGGCACAGTCAGAAAGCTTTTGGACAGCTTTTGGATTGGTTAGCATAAAAACAACATTCTTCATGTAGAAAGAGGCATAGGCCTCCCTTTTCAGTAGTCAGGAGGTCTGATCCTCTTCTATTTTGAAGAGTGACTGCTGCTAAGGAGTCTATCTGATTTGAACAATTGTAATACTCTGGGCAATTTCTTCTAGGCTGTCAGAAAAATCTTTGGACAGGCTTTGGTAATATGATAGCGAGATAGTCTAGCTATGCCAGTGGTTAGTCCTGTGGTGATTCCCAAGCCTATTAAGAGAGGAACGAACTGTATAGCTCATTTAGCTCTTACGTGAAAGGACAGAGGAATGGTCAGTGATTGGTTATTGGGGACTATGTCAATGTCTGGGGCCAGGTGGACTAGGGTACAGGTCCAGTCCAATTAGCTGGGAGGCACAAATAGGTATTTAATCTGCATAAGAAAAAGACTCCTTGCTTTTTGAGGCAGAAGTTGGTTTCAATGGAAAATAAGTGGGTGAGCTTGTTGTTTTCATTTTCCCAGGTGGATAGGGCCCCCGCTAATACAGCTCCAGTTAAGGGTTTAAAAGGGCTCTGTGTCGTGTAGTGGATTGCTCCAGAAGTTTTGTTTTCCCGTTGTATGAAATTCCTTTTGGTATCTATTAGAACCCACTCAGAAGAATTTTCATAAGTGGGGACTAGTAGGCATTCATGTTGCGTGAGGTAGGAACATATTTCCCAAGGAAAAAGATCTATACAAGGGGTAGGTCTGCCCTGGCAATATCCTGACTGCTTATTTTTTTGATATATTGGTCCATACGGAAGATTTCCATGAAAAAAAAAAGGGGCTGGTTGAGTGGCTTGATCTCTAAGGTGAGGTTACAAAGGTGCTCCTCAAACTCTCCTAACTTTTGGCCTGAAGTTTGAAATCTTTTGATGCAAAGTGGTGCCTGAAAATTAAATTTAGTGTGGGAAGTTATTGGTCCCCAGACAGGCAGGTCAGTAGTGGAGGCCTGAGTTAAATTGTCTAAACAGGATCAGAAGAGTTGGACTGCTCTTCCTGTAATTGTTCTTTTTGTATATTCACTAATTTGGAAGTCATAAAGACTATTTAAATTTATTAGTTGGAAGGGGATTCCCTCTTGGTACTGGGGATGGAGGGTCATAGTAAGGTTTGGCCATAAGCGGATTGGAACTGGAGCAGTTGTGTACTTGGTAGAAGGTAGAGAGACATATCCAGCAGTCATGTGCTCATTGAGGATTGGTAATATTTAAGAGGTGAGGTGTTAAGTTTAGGGTTTTATGGAGGTATCCTATGTCCATAAATTCTTTTAGGGGTAGCCCGTGGCTGGTTATGTGCCAGGGAATGAGAATAAGTTTGAAAGCAAAGGCCGGTGAGTTTGCCCAAAGGGGAAGTCTTGGGATATTCATAGCCTAAGTATTGATTATGGTATGGTGGTATTGGTTATAATATAATTAGTTTTATTCCACTTTTGAACAGCTAAGCTCAAGCACAGGGACCAAGCTGTATCTCCACAGACATGAGACAGAAGAGTCCAAGGGAGGGAAAATGCCCAAAGAAAAAACAATAAGGCAAAGAAAATTAACTGACAATTTGTGAGCTCAGTCATGAGTGACTGATCTTATTTAGGTAGCTGTCATCTGAAAAGAAATCTTAATTTAAGTCTTCTAGTGGTTTGCAGGTACAGCTGGGGTCCTGGGTGATACTGCCCTCTGTGGTGGTTTCTTTCCAAGGTTTCACTCGCTAGTGATGTGTCCAGCTGGCAACTCCAGGGACCTTGACAGCTGAAGGGGTGGACATAAGGACAGGGCAGGGTCCTTTTCAAATGGGCTGTAGGTAAGATTGAGGTGACCCATCTTTCCAGACTTTGATGAGGACCTGGGTCCCTGGATGCAGAGGTTTGTCCTCTGATTGATTAGAGACTGGGACCTGGGTGAGTCCAAATTCTCTCAGAGCCTTTTGGAACTGATGTATTGAGTGGCATATTCTGATAAGGCACTGGCCTCAGAATCTAATAAAAGGTCAGTGTATGAGAAAAGCTGTCAATAGATGGCTTCAAATGAACTGAAAGTAAGACGGACCTTTGGAGCTACTCGAACTCTTAATAAGGCTGTGGGTAGAACTCTGACCCAATTTAGGGAGGTTTCTTGTACTAACTTTTGAATAGTAGCCTTAAGGGTCTGATTAGCTCGTTCTACTTGCCCATAAAGTTGGGTTCTCCAGGCACAATGTAAGTGTTAGGAGACGTCCAGAGCTTGTAAAATAAGTTGGGTAACTTGGGATATTAAGGCAGGACCATTTTCACTCTGGAGTGATTTTGGGAGCCCAGACCATGGAATAATTTCATGTAGTAGAGTTTTTGCCACTTCTCTGGCCTTTTCTGTCCATGTAGGAAAGGCTTCTATCCACCCAGTAAAGGTGTCTATGTATACCAGGAGAAATCTATATCCTTGGCATAGAGGCATTTGGGTAAAGTCTAATTTCCTGTCTTCTCCTGGATAAGATCCTTGCCACTGGAGAGGCTGTATTAGGTGGGGCTGTGGCTTTCCTTGTGTATTGTTATCTGTACAGAGACGAACAAGCCTTGGCTATTTGTTTGATAGTATTTGTTAGCCTCCTACTGGTAAATAGGCAGCTGACTAGTGTAGTGAAAGCTGGTTGTCCTATATGGGTGGCATCGTGTAGTGATTTGATGATTTTCCATTGCAGACTTTGGGGTATGGAAAAGAGGCTGTCTCTGGTGAGCCACCCATTAGCCTGTAAAGTATATCCCTGTTGCTGTCTCCAAGTCCTCTCTTCCTCAGTGTACTGAGGTGTTGGAAGGCTAGTGGAGGGGAAGGGGCCATCCTCAAAAGAGTATCCTGAGGCTGAGGGATCTCAAAGAGCTGCCTGGTCATCTAGATGGTTGCCTTTTGCTATTTCAGCATTTCCCTTCTGGTGTCCCTTGCAATGTACTACAGCCACCTGTTGGGGGACTTGTACTGCTTCAAGCAGCCTCAAGATCTGATTTTTATATTTAATAGAACTGCCTTTAGTAGTTAAATATCCTCTATCTCTCCAGATGGCCACATGGGCATGGAGAACAAGAAATCCATACTTGGAGTGTAGAGGGTAAGCTTTTTCCCTTGTGCCAGTTCTAAGGCCCGAGATAGAGCAGTGAGCTCGGCTAGTGAGCTGAAGTCCTGGGAGACACAGACTGGGCCTCTATTATTTCATGTAGGAAGACTATAGCATTCCCAGCTTTTCATTGCCTATTAAGAACAAAACTGTTCCCATCAGTGAACCAGATAAGATCTGGGTTGTCTAATGGTTGGTCTATAAGGTCAGGCTTAGGGCCAAGAGAGAGCAATAGTGCTTCCTGATATGAATGGATGGGCTCTTTCTGGGTTTCTGGGAGCAAGGTAGCTGGATTAAGAGTTGAGCATGTAGCTATTGAGATATCAGGGTTTTCTAATAGCATGGCTTGACATTCAAGAAGTCTTTTGTCAGACAGCCATCAGAATCCATTATACTGTAAGAGGTTAGGGATATTGTGAGAGTTATAAACCTGGATGAGAGCCCCTAGGGTTAGTCTGAGGGTTTCTTCTAGCAAAAGAGTAAGAGCCCCAATGGCTCCAAAATAGGAAGACCATCCTTGCACTGTGTGGTTGAGTCATTTTGACAGATAGTCCATAGGTTGGTGAGTTGGGCCTAATTTTTGAGTTAGAACTCCGAGGGCCACTCCTTGTCTTTCATGTGAGTACAACTGGAATGGCCTGGCTGGGTTTGGTAGGCCTAAGGCAGGGGCCCATGTTAACAGGGCCTTAAGCAGATCTACAGCTTTTTGCTGTGGTGGTCCCCAGTCTAAAGGTTTAGAGTCATCCTTTCCTTTTAGGACTTCATAGAGAGGCTGTGCAATGAGCCCATAGTTTGGGATCCACAACCTGCAGTATCCTGTTAGTCCTCGGAAAGCCATGAGTTGTTTGCGGGTAGTAGGTTGAGGAAGGGAAATAATGGCCTGAACTCGTCTGGAGAAAGGCCTCTCTTTCCTGGAGTAAGGATTATTCCCAGGTAAGTGACCTTTTGTTGTACTAATTGACCTTTGGCCCTTGAAACTTTATATCCCCACTCAGCTAAGAAATCAAGTGTTTGAGTGGTATGATTAATGGAGTCTTGTTTTGTGGGGGAACAGATTAAAAGATCATCCACATATTGTATGAGTGTGCCCCCACTGTTCAGGTGCAGGTGGGCTAAGTCTTGGGACAAGGCTTGTCCAAATAGATGAGGACTGTGTCTAAACCCCTGGGGAAGGACAGTCCAAGTTAGCTGGCCAGAGGTGTTTTCTGGAGTGGTCTATTCAAAAGCAAATAGTGACTGTGACTGTTTTTCTAGGGGGATGCAGAAGAAAGCATCTTCGAGATCTACAGTTGTAAACCATGAGGTGTCATGTGGAATAGTTGCTAACAGAGTATATGGGTTAGGAACCACTGGATGGAGAGGCACAACTGCCTCATTGATAATTCTTACATCCTGGACTAGACGATAAGTCTGGCCTTTCTTTTTGATGGCCAGGATTGGAGTATTTGTTAAGTTGGATTAGTTGGAACTAGCAGCCCATGTTTAAGGTATTTGGAAATTAGAGGCTGGAGGCCTTTATGAGCCTCGGGCATCATAGGATATTGTTTTTGGCTGGGAAATTTAGCTGGATCTTTGAGCTGGATGACTACTGGAGTGGCATATTTAGCTTTCCTGGGATTCCTTTATCCCAAACGTCAGGATTAATAGACTGTTCCCAGTCCTGAAAAGCTGACGAGGGGGTTTGGGAAAAACCAGAAGTTGGAGAGGATTCTGACTGGCTGGCAGAAAGCTGAAAATCATCCTGGTGTGTAATTTTTCTAGTATGTCTTGTCCCAGGAGGGAAATAGAGGGAAATAGTTGTAAAATCCTTTTACAACTAAAAATGGATGCGAAAAATAATGGCTATGGAGGAGACAGCTAAGGGTGGAGTGAAGGGCCGAGTAGTAGGGGTCCCTGTCACTCTGAGTACTGTACAATTTCGAGAGGATAGGGGTCTGGAATAGGAATTGAGGACAGAGTAGAAGGCCCCAGTGTCAATTAAAAAGAAAATTGTCCTACCTGCCATGCCCATGGTTACTCTTGGCTCTAGTCCAGTGATGTTGATGTCACAGATTGGGGCTGACCGGCTAGGGCCTCTTCATTCCTGCAAAAGGAGCTCAAGGACCATGGGCGGCTCCGATGGCCCAGGGGCCCTGTGGCCCATGGGGCAAAGGGCAGCCCAGTGACCCATTTCCTTACATTTGTAGCAGGGAGATTGTGGAGGCTTATCTCTATGAGGACAGCTCTTGGCCCAATGCCCTATCTTACGACAGATGTTACACTTATTATCTCTCTTAGAATTCTGGTCAGGACCTGGTGGGCCTCTGGACGTGGACTAAGCCGCAAGGGCGGCTAGTAGCTGAGTATGTTGGGTCTCCTTCCTCTTTTCCTTTTCCTGAGCCCTAGCCTCTTCTTCCTGATCACGGCCATAGAACACAGTATTGGCCATGGTCAGGAGCTCATCTTTACTGCTATTAGGGTTTGTCTGGATCTGTTTTTGTAATTTTCTTCTGTTGTCAGATGTCGACTGCAAGAGGGATTTATCTCTCAGAATTACTTGTCCCTCATATATGTCTAAGTCTAGATTAGTGTATTTAGTGAGGGTGTCTGTCAGTCTTTCTAAGAAAGTGACAGGATTTTCCTCTGGCCCCTGGCTAATGGCAGCAACCTTTGACTAGTTAATAACATTTTGCCTGGCCTTTTTTTAGCCCTGTCTTTATGCAAAAGAGGAAGTGGTTTCTTTCCCACACATCATCTTTATCATTATAATCCCAATTAGGGTCTGTAGAGGGGACAGCTGTTTCCCCAATGGGAAACTTAGTGTCTGACAAGCGTAGGCTACTGGCAAATTTATGGGCTTCTTTAATAACTCCCTCTTGTTCAGGGTCAGAGAGTGTCTGTCCCAGGATTATCATGACATCTTTCCAGGTGAAGTCATAAGCTCGACTGATGTGCTGGAATTGATCAGTATAGTTATCTGGATGGGTAGTTAGCTGCCAAGATCAGCTTTAAGCTGTTTTAATTCAGTTAGTGAAAAAGGTTTGTGGACCAGCACTGGGCCAGATTCTCCACCTGCCATTTCTACTAATGGGAGAACTTTAGCAGGTGCCTTTGGGAGCAGATTTGAGTACCCAGGACTCTGTTCTTGATGGCCCTGTGGGGCTGGCTGTGACACTTTGGCCTTGGGTGGTCCTGGGTACTGGGGTGGAGGTAAGGCAGTGGAGCAGAGAGAAGGCTGGGACAACTTTTTAATTTACAAGTCCGGCAGAGATCCTCTCGGCTTTTGAGATAGAAGAAGGCCTGAACATATGGGATCTCTGCCCATTTACCCAGCTTTTTGCAGAAAAGGTCAAGCTGCATGAGGGTGTTAGCATTAAGAGTTCCGTTAATTGGCCACTGCTCCTGGTCCCCTAGTTGATATTGCGGCCAGGCTGTATTAACAAAAGAATATTAATCTTTTCTTTTTAAGTGTCTCTGCATCTAGCTGGGACCAATAAGAAAGGATACAGCCCAGTGGCATGGTAGCTGGAGTGGACTCCTAGTTGCCCATCTAGGAAGAAATGAATGGGTTAGACAGCCTAGCATCCCAGGGTCTATCCCGGAGGTCTCAGCCTCCCAAGACCTGGAAATCTATTCCTGTTTCGGACATCTCTGGCAACAGGACAGAGGACTGAAAGACTAATCCTGCGGAATGGCTTAGAGAGCCCAGCATGTCCCAGGGTCTATCCCAGAGGTCCTGGCACAGCTGGCTGCCCAGGACTTTAACGCATCCCGCCTCAAAAGTGTCCAAGTGGGATATGGAGGACTAGTCGTGGCTTCCTAGTGAAGGGTTAAAGGGGCTTACTGTCATCTGAGATGATCCCCAGAGCTGGAGACAGTGGAAATCAAGGCTGGCAGAAGGTCTTTGTGGGAGCCAGAAGGAGGCTCAACCAAACAGGAACTGGAGAGGACATAGTGTCAGGCAGCAAAAAAACCTATTTGGGAGATGGCCAGGGGTTGGACTTGGGTGTGATTTACTGTGTGCCTGGCTGTGCAGGTGTTGTCTTGCGGGTGGAGAGGAGCCTGATGCTCTGTCCCTGATCTGCGACCACCTTATCCTGTCATGGGAGTCTTCTAGTGGCCGCCTGCCCTAGTGGCATTTTAGTGTTGCTGACCCGTGCAGGCTTCTGGCCAGAATGGCTGCCCAACAGAAAATGAAAGTAAGAATGACTTACCACTGCTTTCACAGCACCAAAATATGTTAGGAAGGAAAGGACTCGGCTCGGTGTCGCAGGGAAGTCAGTTATAATGAGACAAGAGACCAAAGTCAAGAAAGCAAAGTAAGTTTCAGTGCACTCTGCACAGAGTAGCAGAGCAGGCCTGCCTAAGATAAGACAGGCAGGCATGGATGATCATTCTGAGGCTTCTTTTATGTGGTTTTTGGCAGGGCAGAGAGGTCCTTGATTGACAGCTCTTGGCTCTCTAGGCTTGGTCTGATTGGTGAAATGGGAGCAGGGGGCTGTGCTGTGCTTGTGCCTCTGGTGTTTCTTATCTGGGGGGACCCTGGACATTTCCTGAGTCACTCTTGGACCCTGTGGCTTCATCTCATTAACTCTTTAAGCCATTTCTGGCTTTCTGGTTCTATTTGATCAACTCCCTGAGTCATCTTTGTGGGGGCCCTTTCTCCTTTCCATCTCGCTCATTTCTGTCTTTCTGCCTAACATATACCAACAAACAAATAGTGCTGAAAAGTTCCTCTATAAACATTTATCTTACTTATATCTATTTAATTCATTTTTTAACAATTATGTTTGTATTAATCATGAATATTTAACAAGATATTAAACAGCTAATCATCATCTTTAAGTTATCTATCTTATTGAAAACTTATATAATAGAGATAATATGAGCTTATTTGACTTTTAGGAAACCTAGGTAGAATAAAAGTATATTTAATGCTGATAACTCTAAAGATATATCTATTTTAATTAAACCAACAAACTTCAATTAACTTTTATTTATTAAAGATTAATTCTAGATCACATGAATTTGAAAAGCATTTGGTTTGGTCTTTATATTTCTGAGTTTTAGAATAGACAATCCTACAAGTACTTGCCTTCAGACCAACTAAATAGAGCTCTTTTACAAATTTACTTTGGTGATACCCTCCAGAGGTTGAAAAATATCACATATCTACAACACATATCTACGTATATAGATATATGTGAATACAGAGGCAGATGCAAAGAGAAACCTTGTAGTTACTAATACATGTAGAGAAGATTTTTCATTTGCCAATCTAAATACTTCTCTTTTTTTTTTCCTTCTGAACCATCTCCCTAAAGTTTACATTTCAAAGAATGGCTCTTAGGTCCTAGAAAAGATGTGGGTAGAAAATCTGCATCACAAAGGCACAGAAAAAGTATCCAAGTTTTTCCAAGAAGGACCTTGGTTCCCTAAGGATAATACTTAAAAGCCTTTTTAGATAGAGGGGAGGTTTTGGGATTGGTAAAACAGACAGGTTGATTTTGAATTGTTTCTGGGACCATATTTCTAGTTTTGCAAAGATTTGTAAAATAAGGATGGTTGCTTTTAATCCCTCAAGGAATTGGGTTGCAATTTAAATGACATTGCAGGTTGACCTACCCATCCAACTACATTATCCTCAATTTGCTTCTTTCCCTCTGTGTAGATAGTTTTATTATAACTTAGGGAAGAAGGCCTAAAAAATTCTATCAGGCTCTATGTATCAGTTTCCAACCTGACCAACTTTTGACTATAAAGCTACTTAAAAAAAATTTTTTTTTAATATCTTGTCAGTTTTCAGCTAAGATAAACAGTAAATATTTCTGGAAATATTGAATAACCTCCCACTTGGGTGCAAGAGGGGTTCCCAAAGAGGGTGCAAAGGCTACTACCATCCCAAGATCCAGGGTCACTCTCAAAGATAGCCAAAAAAAGAACTGACAACCTGTTTGTCCCAGGCATGCAGAAAAATGACACTAACAGGAAGGCAATAGCTATTACTGAGAGAGAAAGGATCAATAACCAATGTGTCTGAATTTGGAAAGGGAGGAGCATTGTGAAATTTTATTTTCCTCTTCTGTCAGCCTCTGAACATTGGTCTTCAGCTGCTCAATTATAGGAGGGCTTAGGGAAAATTCCATTCATCTGTATTCCTCTGAGGTGGGGGCCAGAGGGTGTGTGTTTGTGTGTGTGGAAATTTCTGAATGGAGACTGTGGATAAAGTGGGGTTCCTATGGCCAGGATCCTCACTGAACTTAAATGGAACTGGCCTGTTGCTATGCTACTGCTTCCACACCGTTAGGCAATAAGCCATTATTGAGTTAATGTAAGGAGTTCCGCCCTGCCAGAGACTGGGTGGT
>JAVSCE010004015.1:0-44858 GCA_032199065.1 Smutsia gigantea | reverse complement strand
AGTTCATGCTTTCTACTTTCATTTTAGGGATCTACCATCTTTAATCAATTAGAAATTCTGACAGAGATTTATCTCTATATCTTCCATTGTTATTCACAGTAATAAAATACAGGTATAATCTGAATGTTCAGTAAATTGTTTAAATTGTCCATACAATGGAACACTTATGCACCATGAAAAAACATGGAAACTGTCCATGATATGTTGCATGAATATTATTCAATTATCTTGTATAATTATGTACTCTTAAAAATACATATGCATAAAAATAAAGTACAGTAAGATATTAATACTGGTTATCTCCGAATTACAGTATTATGGGTATTTATTATACTTTTTGGTATATGTCAAGTTTTCTACAATGAACAAGTATTAAAGTTAAATAAATATTTAAAAATTATAGTTGACATACAATATTATATTGGTTTCAAGTATACAATAGTGATTCAACAGTTATCTACATTATTAAATGCTCACCCCAGTAAGTGTACTTACTGTCAGCACAGAAAAATTAATTACAGTATTATTGACTATATTCCCTATGCTATATTTTCATCCTGGTGATTAATTTATATTATAATTGAGATTTTGTGCCTCTTCATCCCTTTCACCTATTTCACTGACCCACCCCAACCCCTTCCCCCTGGGTAACCACCCATCTTTTAGCTCTGTGCCTATGAGTCTGTTTTATTCATTTTGCTTTTTTCAGATTCCACATATAAGTGAAATCATATGGGATTTGTCTTTCTTTGCCTGGTTTATTTCACTTAGCATGATAACCTCTAGGTCCATCTATGTTGTTCTAAATGGTGAGATTTCTTTCATTTTTTATGGCTGAATAATATTCCATTGTGTATATGTACCACATCTTCATTATCCATTCATCTATTGATGGACACATAGGTTGCTTCCATATCTTAGCTATTTTAAATAATGCAACAATAAAATAGGAATGCATATATTTTTTTGAATAAGTGATTGTGTTTTCCTTGGGTAAATTCCCAAAAGTGAAATTGTTGGGTTGTATGGTATTTTTTTTTTTTTTTAGTTTTTTTGAGGAAAATTCACACTGCTTCCACAGTAGTGGCACCAATTTACATTCCCACTAACAGCATAGGAGGGTTCTTTTTTATCTACTTTTATTCAATATAGTACTGGAGATCCTAGCCACAGCAGTCAGACAAGAAAAAGAAACAAACGGTACCCAAACTGGTAAGGAAGAAGTAAAACTGTTACTATTTGCAGATGACATGATACTATACACAAATAAAATTTTAAATTAAGAGATTTCTTATGAAATTTGTATCAGCTTGTAGATCAGTTATGTCAGCAGCTGAATCCTAACACCTAAGCCTTGCTACTAGTCCCAGCCAGAATTCAGCATATGTAACCCAGCTCTACTCCTACAAATGCTGCTCTGAGGGTAATATTTTGTATGTAAATAATACTTAAGCCTTAGTTTCTCTGGCTTTTTACCAAATCCTCCTAAGAATTAGGTTTCCCACAAAACTGAAAGTTGAATAAACAGGTACAACAGATTCTCACATTGTTTATGTCCTTGTATTAATCTGAAAAGGCTTTACTAATTCTAATAGTGGGAAAAGCTTTCTATTAATGAAGGGTGTTCTAATCGTGACCTTTGAAGGAAAGGGCTATGCCTTATCTTTCTATTCTTTATAGTATCTAGTATGGGTACTGTATATAGGATAGTAGGAACTCAGAAAATATGCAATACAATGATTGAAGTCATAATTATAACTCCTTCCTGAATGTCTGAGTCTGAAGCATATTATAAATGGTTCAAGGCAACCCAGGTGATAATCTGAAAATAATTTGCTTTGAAATTTTTCCTATGTTGTTTAGCTTTAACCAGCTGCCTCAAACTTGGTTCCTACACACTTTTCAAATTCTGATGAACTTGTCAGAAGTACATCAAAAGTATTTTTTTATCAGAGAAATTAGGGTTAATTTTTCCCATTAAATTCCAAGTTTTTGCAGAAATTGGCAAACTGATCTTAAAATTTATATGGAAATGCAAATGACCCAGAATAGCTAAAACAATTTTGAAAAGGAAGAACAAAGATGGAGGACTGATAGTTCCCAATTGCAAAAGTTATTATGCAGGTGCAACAGTCAAGACAGTTTGGTACTGGCATACAGATAGGCATAGAGATCAATGGAATATCATTGAGAGTTCAGAAATAAACCCTTACATTATGGTCATTTTAGACAAGAATTCCAAGACAATGCAGTGGGGAAAGAATCTTTTCAAGAAGTGGTGCTGGGACAACTGGATAACCACATGCAAAAGAATAAAGTTGGACTTCTTCCTTACAACATGCAATTAACTCAAAATAGATCATAGACATAGCTAAAACTAAGACTTGTAGAGGAAAACTTAGGAATAAATTTTTGTGACCTTGGATAAGGCAATGGCTTGTTAAATACGACACCAAAAGCAAAAAGGACAAAAAAAAATATATGAAAATTAAAGATTTGTGCTTCAAAGGACAGACACATCACAAAGGTGAAAAGACAACTTACAGAATTGGAGAAAATACATGAATATCATTTATCTGATTAAGGAATTTGTATCCAGAATATATAAAGTAGTCTTACAACTCAGTAACAAAAATGAAAAATAATTCGATTAAAAAATGGGCAAAAGATGAGGTGGAGAAAAGATGGCAGCATGAGTAGTGTGGAGGAAATCTCCTCCCAAAACCACACTTATTTTGAAAATACAGAAAATACAACTATTCCTAAAAGAGTGACCAGAAGTAATAGTACACCAGCCAGTCTACATCTGGGAGAAGTCAACATCTCACAGAAAAGGGTAAGGTAAAAAGCCATGATCCAGCAGGGCCCAAGCACTCGCCCCACCCGAGCTCACTGGCGGGAGTAAAAGAATCAGAGCAGGGAGGGAGTGGAAGCACAGGACTGCTAAATACCCAGCCCTAGAATTCTACCCCAGGAGCACAGACTCACACTGCATGGTGCTCTGGAGATTAGAGGGGCTGAAAAGCAAAGTCTGAGACTAAGACTGAGAACAGGTTCTCACAACTGGCTGCTCTGGGACAAAAGAAAAGCAGGTGCTTTAAAAGACTTCTCAACAGTCAGAAGGATGCTAAAGGGGCAAGGGATTAGGAGAAGAAACAGGTGGACAAAATTGTCCTGGCACACTCAGCCCAGCAGGCTGAGAACTTTCAGGAGCATCAGGTGCTCTGTCCCCCTGGTTGGCAACGCAGCACCAAGGACCCTCACCGCAATAAGCAGCCTGCCGCTCCTTCCTCCCCGCCGGCACCTGCGTGCAAACTGGCTTTCCCAGCCATTGCTGCAGAGCAGCCGGAGGGCATCCCTGCCTACAGCAACTACACAGCTTAATGCAGAGGCTTCCCCTTGCACTTGGATAACCGGCCCAGACCCAGAGGCTGCTTCCTGTATGCGGTTAACTGGCACAGGCAACGGAGATGGGCATTGAGACCGGGGAACATGAAACAGCTTTGTTCTTGCAGCAGAACCTGCGTCACTCACCGGTGACCCCTGCCATTGCCCTAGGCCATCCCGCGGGCCACGCCGCCCACAGCAGATTAGGGGATTAACCCAGAAGCCACTCCCTGCACGCGGTTAACCAGTACAAACAGCAGCAGAGATAGGCATGGTGACCAGGAAGCAGGAAGGGACGTAGTCCTCCCAGCTGATATCCGTGTCACTTGCCTGCAAGCACTCCCATTGCTCCAGGACTATGAAAAGGCAAAAGAGCCAGGTTCAATCCAATATCCCTCAACTACCAGAAGGAGGGCTCAGTGAGACTAAAATCACCAATCTTCCTGAAAAAAATTCAAAATAAAAGTCATAAGCATGCTAATGGAGCTAGAGAAAAATATTCAAGAGCTAAGGGATGAACTCAGAAGGGAGATAACTGAAATGAAACAAACAATGGAGGGATCTAAAAGCAGATTAGGTGAGGTAGAGGAGACAGTAAATGGAATAGAAATCAGAGAACAGGAATACAGAGAAGCTGAGGCAGAGAGAGAAAAAAGGATTTCTAGGAATGAAAGAATATTAAGAGAACTGTGTGACCAATCCAAATGCAACAATATTCACATTATAGGAGTACCAGAAGAAGAAGAGAGAAAAGGGGATAGAAAGGGTCTTTGAAGAAATAATTGCTGAAAACTTACCCAATCTGAGGAAGGAAATAGTTACTCAGGTCATGGAAGACCACAGATGTCCCAACACAAGGGACCCAAGGAGGACAAAACCAAGGCATATAATAATTAAAATGGCAAAGATCAAGGACAAGGACAGAGTATTAGAAACAGCCAGAGAGAGAAAAAAGATCACCTACAAAAGAAAACCCATCAGGCTATCATCAGACTTCTCAGCAGAAATCTTACAGGCCAGAAGGGAATGGCATGATATATTCAACGCAATGAAACAGAAGGGCCTCAAACCAAGAATACCCTATCCAGCAAGATTATCATTTAAATTTGAAGGAGGGATTAAACAATTCCGAGATAAGCACAAGTTGAGGGAATTTACCTCCCACAAACCATCTCTACAGTGTATTTCAGAGGGACTGCTATAGATGGAAGTGTTCCTAAGGTTAAATAGCTGTCACCAGAAGTAATAAAAAGGGATAGACAAAGAGAACATAATATGATACCTAATATATAAAAAATGGAGGAGGAAGAAAAGGAGGGGAAAAAAAAAGAACCTTTAGATAGTGTTTGTAATAGCATACTAAGTGAGTTAAGTTAGACTCTTTTAGATAGTAAGGAAGTTACCCTTGAACCTTTGGTAACCACGAATCTAAAGTCTGCAATGCCAATAAGTACATACCTTTCGATAATCACCCTAAATGTAAACGGTCTGAATATCACCAATCAAAAGACATAGAGTCACTGAATGGATAAAAAAACAAGACCCAACTATATGCTGCCTACAAGAGACTCACTTCAAACCGAAAGACATACACAGACTAAAACTCAAGGGATGGAAAAAGATATTTCATGCAACTAATAGGGAGAAAAAAGCAGGTGTTGCAGTACTTTTATCAGACAAAATAGACTTCAAAACAAAGAAAGTCACAAGAGACAAAGAAGGCCATTACATAATGATAAAGGGGTCAATCCAACAAGAAGATATAACCGTTATAAATATCTATGCACCCAACACAGCAGTACCTACATATGTGAAACAAATACTAACAGAATTAAAAGGGGAAACAGAATGTAATGCATTCATTCTAGGACACTTCAACACTCCACTCACTCCAAAGGACAGATCTACTTGACAGAAAATAAGTAAGGAGACAGAGGCATTGAACAACACATTGGAACAGATGGCCCTAACAGACATGTAAAGAACTCCCCACCCAAAAGCAGCAGGATAAACATTCTTTTCAAGTACACATGGAACATTTTCCAGAATAGACCACATACTAGGCCACAAAAAGAACCTCAGTAAATTAAAAAATATTGAAATTCTACCAACCAATTTCTCAGATCACAAGGGTATAAAACTAGAAATAAATTGTACAAAGAAAACAAAAAGGCTCATAAACATATGGAGGCTTAACAACATGCTCCTAAATAATCCATGGATCAATAACCAAATTAAAACAGAGATCAAGCAATATATGGAGATAAATGAAAACAACAGCACAAAGCCCCAACTTCTGTGGGATGCAGCAAAGGCAGTTCTAAGAAGGAAGTATATAGCAATATAGGCCTATTTAAAGAAGGAAGAACAAACTTAAATGAATAGTCTAAATTCACAATTACTGAAACTGGAAAAAGAAGGAAAAATGAGGCCCAAAGTCAGTAGAAGGAGGGACATAATAAAGATTAGAGAAGAAACAAATAAAATTGAGAAGAATAAAACAATAGAAAAAATTAATGAAACCAAAAGCTGGTTCTTTGAGAAAATAAACAAAATAGATACACCCCTAGCCAGAGTTATTAAGAAAAAAAGAGAATCTACACACATAAACAGAATCAGAAATGAGAAAGGAAAAATCACGACAGACACCACAGAAATACAAAGAATTATTAGAGAATACTATGAAAATCTATATGCTAACAAACTGGATAACCTAGAAGAAATAGCAATTTTCTAGAAAAAAACAACCTTCCAAGACTGACCCAGGAAGAAACAGAAAATCTAAACAGACCAATTACCAGCAATGAAATTGAATCTGTAATCAAAAAACTACCCAAGAACAAAACTCCCAGACCAGAAGGATTCACCACTGAATTTTATCAGACATTTAGAGAAGACATAGTACCCATTCTCCTTAAAGTTTTCCAAAAAATAGAAGAGGACGAAATATTTCCAAACTCATACTATGAAGCCAGCATCACTCTAATACCAAAAACAGGCAAAGACACCACAAAAAAAGAAAATTACAGAACAATATCCCTGATGAACAGAGATGCAAAAATACTCAACAAAATATTAGCAAACCGAATTCAAAAATACATCAAGAGGATCATACACCATGATCAAGTGGGATTCATCCCAGGGATGCAAGGATGGTACAACATTCGAAAATCCATCAACATCATCCACCACATCAACAAAAAGAAGAACAAAAACCACATGATCATCTCCATAGATGCTGAAAAAGCATTTGACAAAATTCAGCATCCATTCATGATAAAAACTCTCAACAAAATGGGTATAGAGGGCAAGTACCTCAACATCATAAAGGCCATATATGACAAACCCACAGCCAACATCATACTTAACAGTGAGAAGCTGAAAGCTTTTCCTCTAAGATGGGGATCAAGACAAGGATGCCCACTCTCCCCGCTTTTATTCAACATAGTTCTGGAGGTCCTAGCCATGGCAATCAGACAACACAAAGAAAAAAAAGGCATCCAGATTGGTAAGGAAGAAGTTAAACTGTCACTGTTTGCAGATGACATGATAGTGTTCATAAAAAACCCTAAGGAATCCACTCCAAAACTACTAGAATATCTGAATTCAGCAGAGTTGCAGGATACAAATTAATACACAGAAATCTGTTGCATTCCTATACATTAACGATGAGCTAGCAGAAAGAGAAATCAGGAAAACAATTCCATTCACAATTGCATCAAAGAGAATAAAATACCCAGGAATAAACCTAACCAAAGAAGTGAAAGACCTATACCCGGTAAACTACAAGACGCTCTTGAGAGAAATTAAAGAGGACACTAATAAATGGAAATTCACCCCATGCTCTTGGCTAGGAAGAATTAATATTGTCAAAATGGCCATCCTGCCTAAAGCGATCTACAGATTCAATGCAATCCCTATCAAAATACTGAGAGCATCCTTCAACGAACTAGAACAAATAGTTCTAAAATTCATATGGAACCACAAAATACCCTGAATAGCCAAAGCAATCCTGAGAAGGAAGAATAAAGCAGAGGGTATTATGCTCCCCAACTTCAAGCTCTACTACAAAGCCACAGTAACCAAGACAATTTGGTACTGGCACAAGAATGGACCCATAGACCAATGGAACAGACTAGAGAGTCAAGATATTAACCCAAGCATATATGGTCAATTAATATACAATAAAGGAGCATGGATATACAATGGGGAAATGACAGTCTCTTCAACAGCTGGTGTTGGCAAAACTGGACAGCTACATGTAGGAGAATGAAACTGGATTACTGTCTAACTGCATACACAAAAGTAAACTTGAAATGGATCAAAGATCTGAATGTAAGTCATGAAATCATAAAACTCTTAGAAGAAAACATAGACAAAAATCTCTTGGATATAAACATGAGCACCTTTTTCATGAACATATCTCCATGGGCAAGGGAAACAAAAGCAAAAATGAACAAGTGGGACTATATCAAACTAAAAAGCTTCTGTACAGCAAAGGACACCATCAGCAGAACAAAAAGGCATCCTACAGTATGGGAGAATATATTCATAAATGACATATCTGATAAGGGGTTGACACCCAAAATATATAAAGAACTCACATGCCTGAACAACCAAAAGCAAATAACCCGATTAAAAAATGGGCAGAGGATCTGAACAGGCACTTCTCCAAAGAAAAAATTCCGATGGTCAACAGGCACATGAAAAGATGCTCCACATTGATAATTATCAGGGAAATGCAAATTAAAACCACAATGAGATATCACCTCACACCAGTTAGGATGACCACCATCCAAAAGAGAAACAACAACAAGTGTTGGCAAGGATGCGGAGAAAGGGGCACCCTCGTACACTGCTGGTGGGAATGTAAATTAGTTCAACCATTGTGGAAAGCAGCATGGAGGTTCCTCAACAAACTCAAAATATAAATACCATTTGACCCAGGAATTCCACTCCTAGGAATTTACCCTAAGACTACAGCAGCCCAGTTTGAAAAAGACAGATGCACCCCTATGTTTATCGCAGCACTATTTACAATAGCCAAGAAATGGAAGCAACCTAAGTGTCCATCAGTAGATGAATGGATAAAGAAGATGTGGTACATATACACAATGGAATATTATTCAGCCATAAGAAGAAAACAAATCCTACCATTTGCAACAGTGTGGGTGGAGCTAGAGGGTATTTCTCAGTCAAATAAGCCAGTTGGAGAAAGACAAGTACCAAATGATTTCACTCATCCGTGGAGTATAAGAACAAAGGAAAAACTGAAGGAACAAAACAGCAGCAGACTCACAGAACCCAAGAATGGACTAGCAGTTACCAAAGGGAAAGGGGATGGGGAGGGTATGTGGTAGGAAGCACAGCTAGAGAAGGCAAGTAGTGACTCTATAGCATCTTACTATGCTGATGGACAGTGAGTGTAATGGGGTATGTGGTGGGGATTTGATAATAGGGGGGAATGTAGTAACCACAATGTTCCTCATATGATTGTACATCAATGATACCTTAATTAAAAAAATACTGTTGAGAAACAAGAAAAAAATGGCCAAAGATTTGAATACACATTTCTCCAAAGAAAACATACAAATGGTCAGCAAGCACATGAAGATGCTCAACATCATTAGTTATTAAGGAAATTCAATCAAAACCACAATGACAATGGACTTCACATCCACTAGGATGGCTATAATAAAAAAAAAGACAGTAACAAATGTGCACAAAGTGGAAGGAACTGGAGCCCTCATACATTGCTGGTAAGAATGCAAAATTGTGTACCCACTGTAGAAAACAGCTCCACAGTTCGTGAAGAAGTTAAAAAGTTATCTATCTTATTCCTAAGTATATGCCCAAGAGAAATGAAAACAAATGTCCATGCAAAAAGTTGTGCACAAGTGCTCAGAGCACCATTATCTATAAAGGCCAAAGATGGTAAGCAGAAATGCCCTACAACTGATGAATGGATAAACAAAATGTACACTGGAATATGATTTAAAAATGAAATACTGATACATGATACAACATGGATGAACCTTGAAAATATTAAGCTAAGTGAAAGGAGTCAGAGATGAATGGGAACATATGATTCTGTTTATATGAAGTGTCCAGAATAAGCAAATCCATACAGACAGAAAGTAAATTAGTGGGGCTGGGTGAAAGAAAGTGAGGAGTGGGAAGTTATTTCTAATTGGTACAGGATTTCTTCTTGGGGTGATGGAAATGTTCTAAACTTGGATATGACGGTTGTACAACTAAGACCATTGAATTGTACACTTTAAATGGGTGAATTTTATGGTATGTGAATTAGATATCAATATAGATGTTTAAAATGTTTTATACAGTGCATGTGAAGAAGTCCAGAGTTTAGATGCTTTAGTATCTGCATTATGTCTAATATATATATATATATAAAGCCCTGACATTCTACATTGTCTTTGCTTCATCTTTGAGCTTGTCTGGTTTAGATGTATTTCATGTATAACTGTAAACAGAGGGCCTGAAAAAACAGCTGCAGGCTACTTAATTTTACTATTTCCAATTTCCCTGTTTCCTGTTGATACTACAATTTTATCACATTTTAGATTTAAATAAAATGACTGTTGGGGTCAGGGCTATGGACTGAACTGTTTCCCCCAAATTCAAATGTTGAAGCCCTAACCCCCAATACCTAAGAATATGGCTGTATTTGAAGATAGGGTCTATAAAGAGGTATTAAAATGAGGCCTTAAAAGTGGGACTTAATCCAACACCACTGGTGTCCTTGTAAGAAGAGATTAGGACATCCAGAAAGACACCAGGGACACACGTGCAGAGGAATGGCCATGTGAAGATGCAAGGCAGCCATCTGCAAGCTGAGAGGCCTCAGAAACCAAACTTGCTAGCATCTTGAACTTAGACTTCCAGCCTCCAGAACTGTGAGAAAATAAACTTCTGTTGTTTAAGTACCCAGTCTCGTTTTGTTATGGCAGCCCTAGCAAACTAATGCAGGCACTCATTGCAACCAAGTTATGGGTTGTTAGGCTAGCCTCTATGAAGAACCAGAGCATGAACCCCAATGACCAATATATGCCAATTTTAGAGTATCTATTAAAATGGCTCTACCTTCATATCTTTTCATCAGGAGAGATTATTTATTCATAACTAAACTAGAAATGACTGAGAGAATGGATTTCCTACCTTTTAATGAATTTCTAATTCCTCAAGATTTCATCAAACTTTATGAATTTTCAAGTAAGTTCACTTTTTTGATAACTTAGAATTCTGCTTATATATAGGCAAGGAGTAATTAATACCTGCTTACATGTTGAATTTGAGAACTGGGTTTCTACTTAACCTGATACATACATAAATATATATACATCTGCCCCCCCTCAATAAATGGCTTGGCATTGAGAGAGAAAAAAAAATCAGATGAGCCCTTTAATCATGTAAACAGAGTCTGGGTGGAATCACCATTCTTGTCTGTTTCACCTATTAGATTCCCTCAAGGTCTTGAAAGACTAAGCACTTCATGTTTGCTGAATGAGTGAAACTTCAGTGCAGCCAACAGGAAAAAATCGTAAAACAGTTTTAGGGTAATGCTAAGCATCTGAAAGCAAGGTAGGAATGCCACTGCTTAGTAAACTAAGTATGACATGTTCATCATCAAATCCCAACAGGCTTTTATTAGAGGGACAAACAATTTAAATGAGTCTAATATTAAAAAGGTAGTATGGGTGGGGAGAAAAGGCACTGACCTAAGTAACTGTGGTGTTGTGACTAAAAACTATGACACCAAAGATAAAGGTCTGTATGGAAACACTGTACTCTAGCTGGTAAAGTTGTTTCTCATGAGGGTACAAGTTAGCAATTCTGAAACTCCTAGATATGTTGTGCTGGAATTGAACAAATAAGTAAAATGGGTAGTAAATGGTGGGAGCCAGGTTTCTTATTGTTGGAAATGGCGGTTACTGACAAGCAAGAGAAGGAAGCTAGAATGATCCTTGTGTTAATGGTTAGTCAGAGACGTCAGTAAGAAATAATTTAATGTTAATTACAGATATTTATAGATGTATGTAAATAGATATTAGTATATACATTTATTTCTTTGCTCCATCAACTGAGAGCCTAAGAGAAACAGCATCTCAGTAGCAATGAGCACACCTAACACCTAGACCTTGGTTTCTAATACCCCTCCTCCAATAAAAGGAACAGGGCTCCTTGAATAAATGGGTAAATGGTTGGAGTAGGAAATATACATGATGAGCCTGGAGCATCTTGGAGTGACAGAAAAAGAGGAAATGCTCAAAAAAAAAAAGCGGGGGGGACATGTCCAAGGAACACAGAAACCAACTTGAAAGAATTCTGAATAGTTAAAGCAGGAACAAGTTGAATTAACAAAATAATGCGGTACTGGATTATAACTCAAAGTATAAAATACCCATAAGTCCATGCTAACATAAATAAATGGTTGAATTGGTAAATAAATAAATGAGGGAGAAGCCTATCTCCTGTATATACCAATACCAAATAAGTTGTATACTTGCCCCTCAAGGAGGTGGGCCTTAACTCCTCCCTACACCTTGAGTTTGGGCTGTGTTTAGTGATTTACTTCCAGAGTAGATTCACAGAGAGAAACAAGAAACTTTGTAGTAGAGAAACCTGACAAACACTACCTCAGCCACGTGATAAGTCATGTTGATAGCACGTATCCTTAATGTAATGAAATGAAAGGAGCAATTCACCTCTGTGGTCTTCCTCCAAAAAGCCTATAACCTTGGTTAAATCCTGAGAAAAACATCCAAAAAACTCAAACTGAGGGGCATTTAACAAAACACTTGACCACTACTCCTCAAAACTGTTGAGGTCATCAAAAGCATGGAATGTCTAAGAACTGTTATGGCAAAGAGAAGCCTAAGACGACTTGACAACCACATGTAATGTCATATCCTGGATGGGATCCCAGAATAGAAAAATGGCATCAGGTAAAAAACAAGTGAAATATGAATAAAGTGTACAGTTTAGTTAAGAGTTATGTACCAATGTTGGTTTCTTACTGTAATGTACCACAGTAACATAAGATGTTAACAATAGGGGAAAGTGATACAGGGGCTACATGAACTCTTTGCAAACTTTTGAAAATCTAACACTACTATAAACTAAAGTTTATTTAAATTAAGAAAGCATAATATGCCTAAATGCAATCTGGTATCCTGGATTGGATCTTGGAACTGAAAAGGAAAAACTTTTTTTCCTAGTGGAAAGACTAGATGCAATCTGAATAAAGTCTGGAGTTTACTTAGTAGTAATGTACTAGAGTGGTTTTTTAATCTTTACTAATGTACTGTGGTAATGTATTAACATTAGGGGAAACAGGGTAAGAAGTATATGGGAACTCTGTATTTTCTTGGCAACTTTTCTGTAAATCTAATGTTCTTCCAAATTAAAAATTTTACTTAAAAAAAGTAATGCAGGGTAGCTGGATGTACAAGCAAACTGTCTGCTTGGACTACATTAGATAACTGACACGATGGCATTTGATGTGTTTGGGACTTTGCAGTGGCTCTCTCTCATCTCCACAACCCCTCCATACTAGCCCTGTTGTATCGACCTGAATACATTTCATGTGCACGGGCCTACACCAGAAAAGTGGCTGAGGATAACAGGGGGAGCCTGGGTTCTCTAGGAGACTAGATGATTCAAATCTAGAGAATGGGCCAAGTTTCAGAACTGAAGGGAACAGGAGAGCAGTTGGGTGGGGTGGGATGGGGGTCGTTAAGCAGGAGTTATCTCAAAACAAAAGACAGTTAAGATTTTTTTGAGGGAAATAAGACAATTTTAGGCTGGGAGGAGGCCAGAGACCAGGGAAATGTTGACACAGTGGGTACTCCATTTTCTCTGCCTTACCACAAGACAGTTCCAGGCCTCTTACTTGTTTCAGTGGCCATCTTCTCCACCAGACTGTGAACTCCCTCTGGCACAGGAATGGTGCCTTATTCTTCTCTAGTCCCAGCAGTGCTCTGTACATAGTAGGTGTTCAATAAACATCTGCTTAGTAAATAAATCAGTCAGGAAGCTAGAAACCAGTGAAATTAGAAGTGTTTTTCTTTTGAGAACTTATGGAGAAACATTAAATCCCAAACATGCCTTTACCATGAATTCCCATGGTAATAAAGGTATTTAAAAATATTCTAGTATTCGATTTTTTTCATATCAGTGGGGAATCTGGCCTCTGACTCTCAAAACTATACAATTGAAATTGGAATTTGGGGGATAGTATATTAATGTTAAACATGTATTTCAAAGAAAAAAAAAAGCCACTGCCTAGCTGCATAGTTTGGAGAGAAAATGTCATGTAAATTACATTGAGTCATTAATATTTTAATTCTAATTAATGTAAATAAGACAAGGGAAAAAGGCTCAGTATGATTCTTCCAAGAGCTTTTAATGAGATGTGGTTTTAAACTTGTTCATTTAGCACAGTGGTGGTCAGCCATATCAAATCCATGATGAAATTTTCACTGAAGGAGAAATTGCAACATAAGGGACTATGGTTGCCTTTTTTCCAAAGCTGTGTTTATTCACTTTAATAGACCTTTTGTTGCTCTAAGATGATAAGATTATGCTTGTCTTTTAGTATTAAAATGTTCTCTCTTTTATGAGAAGGTGACAGATGGTGGCAGTTAAAAAAAAAGTGTTGAGTTGGCCAAAAAATGTTGGTGACCTGTGTCAATCCCTAAAGTGTTATTTGTCCATGAAATCCCAATGCCTAGAAGGCACTTACACATACTTTTGTTTTGGTCTAGGAGGACACTCAGGGATTAGGGAGAAGTAATGAGAAGTGTATGTGTTGCTGAGTATACCTACTGGCTAGGCAACAAGCTTTCCACAGACACTATGTCTCAGCAAATCTTTACAATTTCAGTTAGGTATTCCCATATTACAGATATAGAACTGGAAATCAAAATAGGATAAATAACCTGCCCAAGGCATGTGCTAATAGAGAAACCAAATCCAAGTTTATCTGATTCTAGAATTTGTGCTCTTTTCACACCATTTATAATGAGCTTCTAATGCTCATTTTAGGGAGGAATGTTGTTCAATTTTTCTTTGTATACATCTTGATGCTACCTTTCAAAATGACTTTTTGACTTATAACTTTGCACTGTATTTATATAGTGATAGCAAGCATTTTAAAAACTAAACTTGTGTCAGTATTATTCTTGTAAGCTTGCATCACAACAATTTTTTCCCCTTTTTATTCAAGAAACCACATAAAATCTATCAGGAAATATTCCTATGGCAACACCCCAATCATCTGCAGTTGAAACAACCAGCAACACAGCAGGCTCCAAGTCCTTGGGCAGAAGCCAGTGGAAGTCCATAGAGGCCAACCAGCTTCAAAGAGTTGAAGACAAGTTCTTTGAAACACCGGACCAATGACACTGCCATGCAGACCTTGAAACTAAAGAAACTGAGTAGTTAGAAAGTCAATGGTGTAACAACTCTGTCAGGTAGATGGAATACAGAAGAGTGAACAGAGAGAGAGAGGTAGAGCGGAGTAAGGAAAGGGGAGAAGAGGGGGAGGAAAGAACACAACGCTGGCAAGAGGAAGAAGGCAGGATAGGTAAAACCAAGGCAAACAAGGTGCAATGAATTAGAAAATTCAGAGCACTCCAAGATCATGCTGATTAAGTAGGGGAGGATTGTGGCTCTTCAGCTTCTTTACATACTTGAAAACAAGCATAGGACAGATCACAAACATGAAGATGAACTAACAGTGTTCATTTTAGAGCTAGAATTAAAAAAAATTTTTTTCTTAAATGTATGTAGCTAATACATTATAATTTAGGAATCCAAAATCTGGATTTTCTGATCTCCAAAAATCAAATTATAAAACAAGACCTTGTTTTCTAACATTCCTCAGTTTACCACAAAGTCATTTGAAAATAAAGTCACATGTTTAACAAGTGTTGGTGACCAACTTTTAATAATACTTACTTAATTTTCAGAAACATATGCTAACCATCAACAACATGATCAGGGTTCCACTGCCCCAGATGTTATTTCATTGGTACATTATATCAATATTTACAAAGGCTTTCAAATTCAACAACACAAAACAAAACAGCTTAATTTTTCAAACTACAATGCTTTAAAAAAATGTAAACAGTTCATTTTTACATTATTGTAAAAAAGAAGACTCACTCCTTAATGCAGCTTAATTTTTTTTAAGTGAGCAAAGCCTGGTGCTCATGGATAAAGAATGAAAAGAATTGTTTACATAGAAACATTGTGCTCCAGTGTGGCAAAAAAAAAAAAAAAGATATATACACATACAAAGAAAATAATCTTAAATTTGTAATTTAGACCACACACACAAAAAATCTTGTCCCCAAGTTGAGAAATTTATAAAAACCATTTACACATGGCTGCTGACCTACTGAACACCAATATAACATTTTCAAAACAATAACTCAGTCAAAAGATACCACTTTTCTTAAAAATGAAATTTTGTGCAAAAGAAATTGTTTAAGCTAGAAACAAGACCCCCCCCCCCCATAAGAGGCCAAAAGAGCCACTGAAATAATTTAACTGTTAGATTTAGTGCATGTAACCGAAAGGCACACACATGTGATTAATATATTAATATATTTTCATGCAGAAACCTGTGCATGTTCACAATTATATAACAAAAACACAAACATAACAAAACATAAAGCCTAATATTTGGCAATGTTATTCTAGCCACAGTCCTTTCTAGTCTATCAGTCTAGGGTTTACTAGATCATTAACACTGCCTCTCAGAAAAATATATTATATTTGAACAAAATGCAAATAAAAATTTAAAAAAGGATGTTAGTCTGAAACACTATATTATCTTTTTTCCGTTCTGATACATATAGACTTACTGATATGTTTAAATGTCAATTCAAATTAAGATACATTTTTCCTTTTGTTAATAAACACTTTGATTGCTCCAGTGAAGTCGGCAGAAAGAAGAACTTCTGTGTTATCCATCTTCATAATACCTTAAAAGCATAAAAAATAGTTTTCAGTTTATTTTAAAGGAATATGAAGCCTGCTGTCATAATTATCACATGCCCATGACCGTACACCTGTTAGAGGGCCAGGGGGAGATCCTCTTCTCATTTTTTCAGTCTTTTTTTTTTTTGCGTGTGCTAAATGCTTTTTTAAAAATTAAAATTATTTTTTTATTAAGGTGTCATTGATACACAATCTTATGAAGGCTTCATATGAGCAACATTTGGTTACAACATTCACCCATATTATCAAGTTCAGTCTCTCTTTTAGCTTGCTTCTGTAATCCTTTCATCCTCTTGTACCTCTCCCTCTTCTCTGAGCCTCACTTCCACTTACCTTGTCTCAGCTGGTCTTTCCCTGGCTTGGGGAGACCACAGTCCTTTGAGGCCTGGATTCAATCCTGGGTAGCCTAGGTCACTAAACTAATGTTTCATTTCATGGACAGAGGCTAGTGTGTTATTCAGCCCCAGGACTGGAATGCTGGCAGGTGGGGTCATCAGCAGGGCAAGTCTGTTGCTAACAGGGGTCTCTAATGAGGTTGACTGTAAGGTGGTTTATTGTACAGAGACATACTTAAACTGCCATGAAATGAAGTATACAGGATTGTCATATGAACACTGACAGCACTTTTTGCCTTTACAGGTCTGTACTGAAGAGCTACGCGTAGCTATGCTAATGATAAAAATGCTTACCTCTTACATTTGCTAGTAAAAGCATTTAACAAACAAAATTCAGTGCTAACTAACTCTATTTAATGTACAAATACTGTAGACTTATGAAGGACTGATTAGTAAGGAAGAAAATAATCACCAAACTTTAACAGTGAAATGGTATACAGAATGAACTAAGACACAACGATTTGTCACTTTTATGTGTCACGCTAAAAATGTATCCTAAACCTTTGAACATTCCTTACCGCCCTTTTGGTGTATCTCAAAGTAGTGCTATGCAGCAGTACCAGCAGCAGAGAACACAGAGATATGTGAAAGGCTAGAGAAAAAAATAACCCAGCATGTACATATCAATGCTTTGTAAGATACAGTAACAAGCAACGATGATAATGTCTACTACATGCCAAGCATTTTATATATGCTATCTTTACTTATTAAAACCTTGTAATCCAGGTATTATCACCATTTTACACATGAGGAAAACTGAAGCTTAAACTGCCAAATATTTCAGGAATAAAGAGAGAGGTCAATCAGATATATTTTATCATCTCATACCTTGAGTTTCAGAATTTACTCCTATGTTTTACCTAGATAGGTACAAAATAGCAAATGCAAATTTGAGAATAATTCATTAAAAGTTGTGCCTCTTCAAAAAAGACCCAGTGAATTAACTGAACCTTTTTAACATGGTACAGTTCTGAGTTTAAAAAAAAGTACTCTTCATTTTGCCTCAAATTGTTTTAAAAGCTAGAATTTTCTACATGATGCATAGGGGAAATTATGTATAAAGTATAGAAAGGTATCACTGAGGAAAAGAAAACCCAAATAATTTAAGTTAGAAGAGAGAAGCTGGATATAATCCTGGAAAAAAAGAAAAAGAAAAAGAGAAAGAAAAGAAATATTGCCAAACAGGAATTTAGTAAAGGTTTAATAATTCTGACTTGGTTTTAGATCTTCTAATTAATTAAAAGAAGTGTTAGACTAAAATTCATCTTTGTTATCAAATTTTTTCTTCACAGACAGCAGGTATTTATTGTACTGTATAAGGTAGATAATACCATAAAAGAAATTACATGAGATTAAATGAAAAAAATACTTGAGAAATTTGAAACATTCAAATACTTTTAGAAGCACATTTGTACATATACACTGTATCTACTCTGTCTTCACAACTCTAAAAATCTTGGTTGTAGTCTTTAGAGTGAGAAACACATTTAATAATACTCTGTAATTGATTTTAGTAATAACTTATTTTCATTAACAACTGGTTCAAGTTGATATGGTCTTACCCATACTCTTAAGAATTAACAGAGTTTGAAACATGGTGCACGACGTAGACCAGCAACAGACTCGCAGCACCGTAGAAGAGCCCCTGGATCTCATGAGGTTCAGCAGATGAGCGAATTTATGTGAAAATGAGAAAGGGTGGAGAGCTTCGAGGTAGATTACATGCTTATGATCAACATTGAAATATGATACTGGGAGACATGGAAGACACTGTGACTATTAAGAAACTGATGAAGACACATATGAAGAGAGACATAAATCAACAAAACGGAATATTTCAATACTCTTTTCCAGGGAGACAGTGTTGGACTAGTTGCCCCTCCACTGAGAATTGGTTGAAACAAAGAATTTATTCTGTGTGGAATACAGGAGACTTTGTATGACTGCCTCTTTAAATGAAGAAGATACTCAAAAAGAGAAAGCTGCATAAATTTTGATACTAAGAAATGACCAAGCATTCCTCTACTCCTGAAATGAGTTGATTTGCAAATAACTCACAAATTCTTAAGCTAAATGGCATTTTTATTTTTCTCCAACCCTCTCAATAAATGTGATCACCAAGATGAACTAAAAAAAAGAACAGGACTACTTGTTGATGGTTTCTTTTCACTTCATAACCTGAGCATTTTATGTAACTAGAATTACTCCTCAATCTCAAAGCACATGCTGCAAATGTTGAGAAATTACAGGCTTGTAAATAGCTTCCTATCTCAAGAAGCTATAAACTTGTGGCAAGTAGAAAAGAATACTGCTTTTATTTTGGTTTAATTCCTTTATTCACCAAGTGTTTATTAAGCACTTACTGTCTACATGTAATAAGCAATGTGCTAGGGAGTGACACTACAACTCAGAGATTATAGTCTAGAGGAGACAGTTAATAAAGAAATTTTGTACTTGTATGTCTTGTTTGCATTTTTCCAAAAGAACAGTTGCCCATTAAAAAAAAAATTAATGCGCTTTCAGTATTTTCATTTTTAATTCCCAGGTAAATTTAAGTAAGTAAAACTTGCAAGAAATATGTTACTAAAATGTTCAGAAACACGTATCTGAAAACCATTATGTTGTAAATAAGAAATATTCTTCATAATCAAGAAAATCTCATAATACCCAATACTAAGTCAATAAGGCTACCAAGTGCTGCCTAGAAAAAAATGTAGGACAAATAGGAGTACCTACCAGAGGACATGGCATCCAAAACTTCAGTATCTTCACCTTTATCGTTCCCTTCTGATTTTTCAGATTGCATATCCAGACACAGCATCAAACTTGGGTTTGGAGCAAAAATGGCTGATGTAACAACTGCATTATGTGCTGGGAAAAAAATTTGTTTCAGGATAACTAGTAAGTTTGATTCTAAACATCAAGACAAAAAATATAATAAGCAAAAAATACAATGGTATATGTTATGTGCAAATATCTTTTAAAACTAACATATAAGTAACTAAAAACCATTTAAAACCCAGGCAAGCCCCTCTGGATCTGCCTGCATCTCTACAGAAGTGTACCTTTTCTTTTCAACTCTGAATCTCCAAATAAACTTTTAATGCTCAGTGGCAATAAATAAATACATACATACATATATACCCAAAAATATTTCTTAAAAAAACAAAAACAAACAAACCACCACATAGAAGTTCTGGAATTAGACAAGTGTAAACTCTTCATTTGTAAGGGAAAAAAAAAATCAAAGCCACATACAAAGCAAAAAAAGTCGTAATTGCCGAACTGCCTCTCTGAAATAATACCTATAGAAATTTACTTCCAGGACATTTCCACTTTAACTTGAAAGACACAGAACAGTAGGCATTTACTTACCTTTGATACCTTCCCAAAAGTCATTACGGTCTCTCCTGACTGAAGTAAACCTGCTTAAGTCATGGTAAGTACTCCAGATATAAACATACTTATCTTCTGAGCCGCTAACGAGGTAACTAAAATCATGGCTAAATTTGGGGAAGAAAGAAAAAAAAAATCAAAGTTTTTTTTTTTTTATGTCTCCCTCTATCAGTGCTTCCTACTTTAAAATGCCTAAGAAAACATTCAATAGAGCTTATTGAAATACAGACTCCTAGACTCACTCCGGACAGTTCTGAACACATAGGTTTGATGGGAGAGCCAGCGGCATTAGTATTTTCATCAAAGCTCTAGGTAACTGTGCTACTGCTGGTTAACCCACACTGGAAGAAACACCTACTTAAAGAGATGAAAGAGAGAAGCAGAGTACTTTACCAATTTAGTTACTGGGTAATTCAGGAAAGGAGGACTGATAAGAAAAGGGCTGAAAGAGAGGGCCGTAAGGAAGAAGGGGCTGGTATTTCAGGAGAGCCTCCAGACCTCCAATTAAGAGTTCCAATAATGATAGGTAATGGTTTAAATATAGGACACTGTACTTTATTAGCTCTGTACCTAAAAAGGATCAAAACCATGGGTGGGAGGTAACTTCTTAAAAAGCTTACATGAAAGTACAAAAGCACAAATTCTGGAGCTGGGAACCTTCTAATCCTGGCTCTGCAACTACCAGTATGACATTAGGAAATTTTTTGGGTCTTGATTTCTTCATGTGCAGAATAGGGATAATTCTATCTACCAAACAGGTGGACAAGATTAAGAACTGTGTGATGATAACATGAGCTGCCAGTTTTAAAGTGCAAAGAAACTAAAAATACCATATAGACAAAAGGTATAGATTAAAGGAAAAGTGGGAGTAGAAGGGAGATGTTCTGACCTGTTTCGGGAATTTCTGATTGCCAACTTACCTGAAACTTGCTTTGATCTGGCTGCTGCTATTGACATAACCCTTATACTTCATGGACAGTGACAAATCTCTAAGATCATACAGTCTGATTCTGGAGTCATTTGAGGTTACCAGTATCTAAATGTAAATAAAAAGGTAAAAATACTATCGTTTAATCTAAGTTAAGATACAACCAAAAAAGGGTGTTACACACTACAGAATATACCTCAAAACTAGAGAAAGCAGTACTGTATAGGGAAGGAAATACATTCTTAGCCAAGATATTAAGAACTAACTTTCAGGACTTTATATGTAGTGTGGAGAAAGATACTTTTGAATACTTAGCACCTTATTTTCTCCAGGTAAAGGCTCAATGCCAGTGATTTTTCTTCCAACCTTGTTGCGCCCTCTGGTAGATCGGACATGTATTTGTGTGTGGTATTTCAAATGCTAAAAAAGAAATCACAAATTAAAAAGTAAGAATTAGAAGGAACCTCAAAGGTCATCTGATCCAAATTTCAGGCAGACATGGTATTTGCCCCAATTTACAAAGCCCAGGGAAGATACACCAACTTACCTAAGACTACAAAAGTGTTTTCTAAGTATTTAATTAAGTAATTTACAAAAGATCACAATTTACCTCTGTATCATAGAAAATACATCTGCCATCGTATGTTCCAATCACTGCATATTTGCCATTTTGACAGAAATTTGCAGCTGTGATCAATTTTGTTTGACCATCTACTTCATTCCACAAAGCTACTTTTTTGTCAGGTATGTTCCAAAGGCGGAGCTTTCCATCCAATGAACCACTTAGAAAATACCTGTCATCCTGAAAATGTGGCAAAAAAGAAAGCTTTCATTTTAAGATCAAGAAAAATTCATTAGCACATTCAAACATTAATCCTGTTAGAAATAATATTTAAAATATGTAGCTCTTGTTTATAATATATTCAAGTATTCTTCAAGCAAGCATTATTTTATTCACTAACAACAATTAGAAACCTCAGTATTCATTTTGGAGAAATGACTTTCTAATCACTTTATCATATTCTTGAACTGCATTTCCCAAGTTATGGATACTAGTAGATAATGTATTCGAGTGTATATTGTGTAGGAGAAGGGTTCAAACAAATTGGAGAAATTCTAAGTTAAAGTTAAACAGGATTCTAAGTTAACATGCATTCTGAATCTCCAAAAGGGGAATAAAGTAGGAAGTGTTTTCAAACTTACTTAACCGTGTGCTTTTTCAGGGGGCATTGAGAGGTGATCAGGCAGGAATATCTCGTTGGGCTAGCACCTTCAAAGACCGTGCTTTGGGAAAAACTATCTTATAATAATACATTGGCCTATTCCCACCTCTGGGATACATGGAACACTTGAATAATCAAGTAATGTCAGCCCAAAGAACCAGCCATTTTTTTGTTTTTGAATTCTGACACCATGTCAGCAGGAAATCAACTTCACTACTTAAATTTTCAATCTCAAACCAGAGGTTCTCAACAGGGGGGCGATTTGGTCCTGCAAGGGACATCTAGCAATATCTGGAGACAGTTTTGATCGGCACAGCTTGGGAGCGGGGTGTTACCGGCATCTAATGGGTAGAGGCCAGGGATGCCGCTGAACACTCTGGCATGCCTGGAACAGACTTCCCTCCTACTAGGAATGATCTCGCCTGAAATGTCGAAGTACCAAGGCTGAGAAACCCTGCTCTACACTAAACCAGGCCTACCACTAAGCTGGTCTATTTATTTTATAAATTGAGATAACTGACGTGTACTAATTTCAGGTATATAAGAAAATGATCTGATATTTGTATATACTGCAAAATGATCGCCTAAGCTCATCTAATTTTTGATAACATAAGAATTAAAGGTAAAATAATTAGGATGAAAACCAAGAAACAGATTCTCTTCTCTGCTCAAATTATTTTTTTACACACCTTTGAAGCCTGTCAAAGACAATCTACACAGGATGGACATTTTTATGACTGTAGTATAGCAGGCTTTACTCAATGTCTATAGGAGCTGAACAAGTGAAAATAATTCATCTTGGTCTTAAACTTCAGAATATTATTTATATACATATATGTGTGTGTGTACATCTGCATTTTGCTATTTCTTTTATAACTCTGCTAACTTCCTTCCAGGTAACATTATTTAACAGAGTCATATTAAGTCCTAAGAAAATGTCACCACGACCCCATCCTTCCCTATCACCTCTGAAAAATCCTCCAGGTCATCAGAAGTTTAGAAATAGGGCTTTTCAGTTTCCAAAATAAAAGCAATAAAAGTATAGAAAAACTACTAACTAAACAGAAACTTCAATTATAAACTACTACACAGATAACTATCACCATCTAACACACCTCTCTCTGGCCACCCTGACACATTTCAGTTAAAACAAAGACTGAGGGCAGGATTTTGCTCACAGTTGCCGAGACGGGTTAATCCATCCTTTTGCTAAATCTTTGGGTGACAGGATGGGGGTATTATTCAGAAAGAAGCCTTGAAAGGCTAGATGGTCAAAACTGATAAGGTACTAACATAAATTAAACCTTTTTAATTTGCAAAAGCTCTTAACCAAGTCTTCTAATGATTCAGAATTATTACTGTGTGTAAGTCTGCCTGTTGAGTGAAATTATACTGAGAAAAAAAGTCGTTCTTTTTTCTTTATCTGGGGAAAAAGAGGAAGAAATGTGAATATAACTGAAGTATTGCATTAAAAAGGCAGTGGGTGTTAAACAGAGAGAGATGGGGACAAGATTGGAAATGTGATCATACATCAACATAGAGGAGGGAAAGTATGGTCAGCTCAAGTCCTCCATTTATTTCAGCCTAGCTAGTGGAGTAGCATTGACATTGACTTCCCTTGTGTTTATAGTTGCAAAGAACTAAAACTAATTTAGCCTTACTCATTTACTGACTCTATCCTGTAAGGACATAAGCCAGGTTGGCAATTCCATGGTAGCAGACTTTTCTCCTTTGGATGAAATCATATGAAATACTTTCTTTTCAGAGGAAAGATATTAAAGGATTTTCTACATGGAAAATGAGTAAGAAGGGATCTAAAGATTAAGAATGTTTCCAGATGTTAAATAGGAATTTAGTACATCTTGTAACGAATTTTGGTCTTTGCATCTTTTAATCTTTTCCTCTTTATCTTCCCTTTCCAACCTTCCCACAACTATTCCTGCCTGTATGTTTCCCTTTCTTATTTATCCACCTGCTGTCTTTTATTCCTCATCTCATCTTTCATCTTCAATATGATACTTTATTTCTACCCTGCCATGTCTTATTAAAGATTTAGGATGACTTTTCAGTCTCATATTTAGACTATAACGCTCCCAATTTTTAATGCAGATTAGCAAAATATTTCTCGTCTCATTTTTAAAGCAAAAGTGAAACACTAAATTAAGTTGCTCTTATCTATGCAGCTATTAATTTGTTTTTCCTATAGTTCAATTGCCCTCCAGAGGAAACCAGGTTCCATCACCTCTTATAGTGTAATAAAAAATATATGAACACTTACTCTTGGATGGAAAGCTATGGCAGTGACAAAATCTATATGTTGAAAACAGCAAAGGCATTCTCTTCTGGAAATGTGCCATAACCTGACTGTTTTATCCATTGAAGAAGAAAGCAGAAAGTAGTTCTACAGAGAAATTGACATTGATCATTTTATCACCATATTAGAAAAAATTACTTACACAATAAAAGTTAACTTTCAGTTTTATGTACCTCAATAGGTTTGTTATTATTGTTATATGCAGCATCAGAAAGAAGATTATCCAATTCATTTGGAAGATCCTATTTTTCCCCAAACAGTAAAATACCATTATTTCTTTGATTCTAAGACTTTACCATACTACCTATTCTGAAATTAGGATGAATCTTATGATTTTATCAAAAGAAATCTGCTAGGTATTAAGAGAGGACTAAGGTGTGCCTTTGTTATTGCCTGCATATATCGGAACTTAGCTATGAATATAAGCCATTTTTATTTATTTGATTGCCACTCCAGTTCAGTTACTTTTACTTTGACAACACTGGCGAATTTTACCTCACATCGATTCCCTAATTGTCACTTAAAATGCTTTCAAAAAGATTACCCTATAATGCAGCAGGGAAACGAAAAGTTATCGTGCACCTGTCACACCCTAGGCAAAAAAATTAGAGAAGAGAAATTATCAAATCTCTCAGAATAGATTACAGAGTTTTCAAAACTAGAAGAGGGTAGTGTAACGATTTAGCCATTGCGATGGCCCATCACCCAGGAACCAACATCCATCTGTCAAAAGCTTCCAGATGGCAGAAGCTCTTTAATTTCTAAACATAATCTATTAAGGGGAGAACTATAAGTTATACTGAACGAGGAAACCCAAATGAGCCCCTACTAGTCTTTGGTATGCCTGACGTTGCTATACAAATTGAAGTAATGATGACATTTATTGGTACTTACAATGTGCTACCCATTGTTCTTAACACTATACAGCAACCCTATAAAGTAGGTACATTATTTTTCCCTTTTACAAATGATACCATTGAGGCACACAGAGGTTAAATAATTTGCCTAAAACTACACAACTCATCAGTAGCAGAGATGGAATTTAAACCCAGGTAGCCTGGCTCTAGGTCCAGGCTCTAACAACTACAGTCTTCTGCAGAGTGCTTAAGTAGAACACATTATAAAAAGCAACAAGATGCTTTGTTATTTGCTGAAATGTAATAAAGAATCTTTAATCTTTGAATGTAAAAACACTAAGTGTAAATACTGATTTGGATATGTTACTGTACTGATATATATGCTGTTTTGGGCTAGTTAAAAAGTGTACATTTTATTTAAAAATAGATGGTGTACCTCACAATTAAAAAATAAAATCTTGAAAGACTGATAACTTGTGAAACATCTAATAACAATTATTTTTATTTTCAAGATCCACTCAATCCCAGAAGTTTTGAAGAGTGTATGTAGTTTGTTTTGTATTTCCTGTTGATTAACAACTGTATAAAAACTAAGCGATGGTCTGCAGTTCGTTAAAACTGATTTTTTATTCTATTATTGCAATAGTTCATTGCTTTAAGCATATGAAAGAAGCATGAAGACATCCCTAAAAATGATGCTGAAGACATATTAAGACTTGTTCTATTAAGCCAAGAGATTTCTGTTCAATAAATACTTACTGAATACATGAAATTAAATAATTTTCTTGAATAAAGCATGATATTGGGAGTCAAAGAAATTAGATTCAAATCTAAGTTCTACCCATTAACCAGTTTTGTGATCTTGGACAGGTCAGAGTCCCTGTCTACTCATGTACAAAATGAAACATCATCTACCTGTCAAGATTGCTAGTGTAAGAATTACCAAGGTGATTCTTGATACCTGGCACAAAATAAGTCTTCAACAAATAGAAAATCCACTATAAAAACTGATTGTGCTAGATATTGAAGAGAAGCAGTAGTAAAATAAGATTTGGTCCCCACTCTGGAAGAGAGTTCTGTTGGAAACAATACCTAGATATGTATATGTAAAAACAAAGTTTAAGAAAAGAGTATACAGACACATGAAGGTCTTAAAAACCAAAAACTGAGGTTTCCTGGAAAAGAAATTCTGCTTTAATACTGTAGCATGACTCCTGTTGAGTTTCTAGCCTGCCAGCCTGTCCTACAGATTTCAACTAGCCTGACCCCACAACTGGGTGAGCCAATTCCTTAAAATAAACCTCTTTATGTTATGTGGATCTTCTTGGTTCTGTTACTCTGGAGAACCCTAATTGATACAGTGGTCAGTGGAGATCTCTTCCAGTTAGTGTTACATTTCAGAAAAATATACTGGTTTGCTTTAAGAAAGTAAATTCCAGACGAATTTGATGTTACCTAGCATGAAGTAAATCTTCAACAAATAGAAAACCTACTAAAAACATTCATTGTGCTAAATACTGAAAAGAAACAATAGTAAAAGAAGATCTGGTCTTATTCCAGATGAATAAAATGATCAGATTAAGGACACTTTAGATTTCCATCTTCTGACAACAAGGTCAGATTTTGCACAGGGTAGAGAAGGAGCATAAAGACGCAACTAAAGCTCAGTTCAAAACCAGACTACGAAGTAAGTCCCAAGCTTGTTCCAGGAAGTTATAGAAAGGCATTATATAAGATGGATCATGAAAGGCATCCACAACATCTAAACAAGTATGATAGGAGCAGCACTTCATAAATAAAGTGATTCAAAGCAGGAGCCCAGGGAAAGCCTGAGTTGCCAGTACATGCCAGTGACATATTTGGGATCCAAGAGGCACTCCTTACATAAGTAAAATATATGGGCACACTGGTATCCCTGATATTACTTTGTTAACTCAGTTGGCTTTTCTCAACTTATGTCTTTTAAAAATTACTCTCCCCTGTGCCAAATTCTTATTTTAGATTCTAATTACTGACAAATTTTAATACAAAGCAAGTGTAAAGTATTATGCAAAAATTCCAAAAACTGCTTCATGCTTCAGACACCTTAAATAGAACTTAAAATATCTCCCTAAATTTCCACAAAACTGCTAAGATACTTATCAATGGCAAAATGGCCCCTCTACTTCTGAAATAATTTGGCTCTAAGGAAAAAAATCACAAAATGAAGACCTAGCATTGATTCACAGAATATAATTGTTAAATATTAATAATTTCACATAAATTAGTAATTTCATGATATAGCAGATTCGTCCCAAAGTAGTTCTGATTAGACAGATCTAACTTCATATTTGTAATTAAAGTCATACCCACTTTGCCAAGGATAGTTATTTTGCAAAATTATTTTATAAAAGAAGCAAAAAGCACAAGTATATAGGCAAATCCAGATAGAACCTGTTAAGTAACATAAAGGAAACATTATCTTATCAGCCTAACATGATGTTTCTCTTTTTTATAACTTTGATTAATTTGTAGATAACTCCCACAAAGTATATGCGAACAAACACTTGACAGTATGACAATAAGAATTGTCACAATCATACAAATAAAACATTTGTTTTCACACTAGAATGAATACACAATTCAAATAAGAATTTCTTACTTTAGACCATGAAAGATCAAGGAGATCAGCAGTATGTCCTTTATATTTACAAAATGGCCTTTGCCGAAATGGTGCATTTTTATCATCAGGGTCTTCATCAGCTCCACTGCATACCTATTTAGACATAAAGACAAATGTTAAAGCTAGAAAAACAAAAGCTTCATGTTCTTCCCACCCCATCTGTTCTCTCATCATTTTGTATGATGTCTGACTGAAATCCTGATTCACCAAAACCAAACTCTCCTTTAGGCTGAACCTACTACTGAAATACTTCTTCACCAACTTGCCCTAAAAAACCAGGACCGTCCCTGAAAACACTGTGCTATCACAATCTTTACCTCCCTAGCAGAGGTCCCATTGTCTTTTTCTGAGCTGTTCCTTCAGGAGAGGTGGGTGCCCGTCCAAAGGGGTGACTTGTGATTGGTTTAAGCTAATCAAGATGAGTTCACCCCCTTTCCCAAAGATGACTGGTTCAGGCATGGGCAGATGCTCTAATTTTCATCAATGAGGCATGAGGGAAAGGTTTTTTCTTTTTGTGGGGTGTGTGTGTGTGTGGGGAGGAGGCTTCTAGAAATATTTCTTCACTCTTAAAAAGGGGCATACTAATCTTACTACACTGATGGACAGTGACTGCAATGGGGTATGGGGGCGACTTGATAGTAAGGGTGAATGTAGTAACCACACTGTATTTCTTGTGAAACCTTCATAAGAGTGTATATCAATGATACCTTAGTAAAAAAAAGGGGGGGCATACTAAAGGGACCTTCGTCTGAGCATTGTCATCTGCATATGACACCTAAGACTGTAGTAGCCATTTTACTACCATGAGGGGAACAAGCTCAAGAGAACAGATAAAGAATAGTAAAGTAGGAGGATGGTAGGATCTTATGTCTCTGATGACACTACAAGCTGCTGAATTAACCAGTCCTGGAACTGTGTTACCTCCAGACTTGCTTCCTCATTGCTAAAGCATTTTCAGTTGGATTTGTTATTTGAAGTCAAAAGCATCCTGACAGAAGTATGTAGAAAATAATACCATACAAGTGTGCCATGCATTTAGTTTTCAACATGGTTTTTTTGTATTCATTATCTGAATGAATCCTAACAACTTTGTGAGGTAGGTATTAACTTTATAAAGATGAAGAGAGTAAGAAAAAAACTGAGGCTCAAAGATGTTAAAATAACATATTAAGGGTCACACAGTCACCTTCAAACAGCAGAACCAAAGCAGAAATACAAATCATCTAACTATAAATTCAGAGGTTGTCCCCAATGTTTTAGAGGATGCAGCATGAGCAAACATATGGAGTATTAGCTAAGCCTTGCATATTTAGCGAAAGGTAGGTAGGATGATGAGGATGGGAAAATAGTATATGGAGATACAGTAGGGGATTAGGGTGGAAAGGTACTTTGAGACCAGATCACAAAGCACCTCGAATTTGTGGCTTAAAAGTTCAGACATTCTGAGGCCATGAAGAGCCAACACAGGTTTCTGAAAAGGAAAAAACCCATGATCTGACCAGTGCTTTATATAGAGAATGCTAGGCAGTAACATAAAAGATGGTTTGGAGAGTGGAGAGTGGAGCAGTCAGTAGTTTAAGAAGAATAAGGAGGACAAGTGGCCTATAGGGAATAGATAAAAACTACCACTACCTTTTGTCTAGAACTTTACAGTTCATAAAAACATCTTCATGTCTACCGTGGAGGCACAACAGCAACTGGATGCCCTGATCTTTTGCTGAGCAATTCTAACCTAGGCGACTACAGCTACTTCCCTGAATTGTGCCGCCAGCCTAGTGAGCACTGCTGCAAGACATAAAACTAAACAGGCTTGCCCTCTTACATTAAGTTCAACTTTTGTTTAATAACCATTTACATTTAACTAACTCCTTAACATATTTCTTCAAGAAGTGATTCCAGATCTTTTTCCTCCTTAAACATTCATTTTCTTCTTTCTGTACTCTACATTTTTTTCCCAAAAGTATTAAGTAATGTTTTTTTTATTGTAACTACATGCTCAGTGTAAACAATTCAGAAAACATAAAGGAGAAAAACTAAAACTAAAACCATGCATAATCTGCTAACATTCTCTTCAATCCTTCATTTAAAAAAATAACTGAAATCAAATTGCATGCACAATTCAGTAGCTTCCTTTTTTTATACAAGCGCTCTCTGTATTTCACTCTTTGAAAACATTTACTAGCTGCATATGGATGTGCCATGGTTCTCCAATTTGTTGGTTATTTAGACATTTACATTTTTTTGCTAATATAAATAGGAATTCAATGAACATTCTGGAACATGAATCTTTCTATTTATTATTTTTTCCTAATATAAGGGATGTTACTGAGTCAAAAGGTCTATAAAACCAAGATTTTTACAGTTTCTTATTTATTTTAATAAAAGTAGGTAAGTTTATTAAAGAAAAACTTAGAAATATGAAGTATAAAGAATCAAATAAAAATGACCTAAAATCCTACCACCTAGAGATGATTAGTAATGACAATTTAGGGTATTTTCTTTAAGCTTTTTATCTTTAAACATTTATAGATATCTTTAGTCAGAAATGGAATAATATTGTATCCAATTTTCATTCTGCCTTTTTCACTTACCACTTTATTTTGAATATTTTTAATATCATTAAATAGTCTTTGAAAACAACTGAAGGACTGCAAAGTATTCTACTGTACGGATCATACCATAGTTTTTATTTTTCAACTGCTAAAAATTTACATTGGTCAAATTTTAGCTACTATGAGAACACTAAAATGAAAAACCTTTTACTTACATCTTGGGGCATATGTGATTATTTCTTTATGACAGATTTTTTTTTTATTTTGGTATCGTTAATCTACAATTACATGTGCAACATTATGGTTACTAAACTCCCCACTTCATCAAGTCCCCCCCACCAACCCCATTACAGTCACTGTCCATCAGCCTAGTGAGATGCTATAGAATCACGACTTGTCTTCTCTGAGTTGTACAGCCGTCCCCGTGCTCCTGCCCTACATTATGTCCACTAATCGTGATGTCCCTTTTTTGCCCTTGTCCCTCCCTTCCCACCCATCCTCCCCAGTCCCTTTCCCTTTGGTAACTGTTAGTCCATTCTTGGGTTCTGTGAGTCTGCTGCTGTTTTGTTCCTTCAGTTTTTTTCTCTGTTCTTATACTCCACATATGAGTGAAATCATTTGATACTTGTCTTTTTCCGCCTGGCTTATTTCACTGAGCATAATACCCTCTTAGCGCCATCCATGTTGTTGCAAATGGTAGGATTTGTTTTCTTCTTATGGCTGAATAATATTCCATTGTGTATATGTACCACATCTTCTTTATCCATTCACCTACTGATGGACACTTAGATTGCTTCCATTTCTTGGCTATTGTAAATAGTGCCGTGATAAACATAGGGGTGCATGTCTTTTTCAAACTGGGCTGCTGCATTTTTAGGGTAAATTCCTAGGAGTGGAATTCCTGGTCAAATGGTATTTCTATTTTGAGTTTTTTGAGGAACCTCCATACTGCTTTCCACAATGGTTGTACGAATTTACATTCCCACCAGCAGTGTAGGAGGGTTCCCCTTTCTCCACATCCTCACCAACATTTGTTGTTGTTTGTCTTTTGGATGGTGGCCATCCTAACTGGTGTGAGGTGATATCTCATTGTTGTTTTAATTTGCATTTCTCTGATGACTAGTGATGTGGAGCATCTTTTCATGTGCCTGTTGGCCATCTGAATTTCTTCTTTGGAGAAGTGTCTGTCCAGCTCCTCTGCCTATTTTTTAATTGGCTTTTTTGCTTTTTGTTTGTTGAGGTGCGTGAGCTCTTTATATACTTTGGATGTCAACCCCTTATTGGATATGTCATTTATGAATATATTCTCCCATACTGTAGAATGTCTTTTTGTTCTACTGATGGTATCCTTCACTGTACAGAAGCTTTTTAGTTTGGTATAGTCCCACTTGTTCATTTTTGCTTTTGTTTCCCTTGACCGGGGAGATATGTTCATGAAGAAGTTGCTCATGTTTATGTCCAAGAGATTTTTGCCTATATTTTTTTCTAAGAGTTTTATGGTTTCATGACTTACATTCAGGTCTTTGATTCATTTTGAGTTTACTTTTGTGTATGGGGTTAGACAGTAATCCAGTTTCATTCTCTTACATGTAGCTGTCCAGTTTTGCCAACACCAGCCATTGAAGAGGCTGTCATTTTCCCATTGTATATCCATGGCTCCTTTATCATATATTAATTGACCATATATGCTTGGGTTTATATCTGGGTTCTCTATTCTGTTTCACTGGTCTATGGGTCTATTCTTGTGTCAGTACCAAATTGTCTTGATTACTGTGGCTTTGTAGTAGAGCTTGAAGTCAGGGAGTGTAATTCCCCCTGATTTATTCTTTCTTCTCAGGATTGCTTTGGCTATTCGAGTCTTTTGTGGTTCTATATGAATTTTAGAACTATTTGCTCTGGTTTATTGAAGAATGCTGTAGGTATTTTGATAGGGATTGCATTGAATCTGTAAATTGCTTTAGACACGATGGGCATTTTGACAATATTAATTCTTCCTACCCAAGAGCACAGGATGAATTTCCATTTATTAGTGTCCTCTTTAATTTCTCTTAAGAGTGTCTTGTAATTTTCAGGGTATAGGTCTTTCACTTCCTTGGTTAGGTTTATTCCTAGGTATTTTATTCATTTGGATGTGATTGTGAATGGAATTGTTTTCCTGATTTCTTTTGCTGCTAGTTCATCGTTAGTGTATAGGAATGCAAAAATTATGTCATTCTCTTTTCAAAAACCCTCCATTGGCTTCCATCTTCCTCAGAGCAAAAGTCTAAGTCCTTGCAATTACTTACACATTATGATTGCTCCAGCCACACCTCTGTGATTTTTCTACTACTGTCCCCCTTGCTCAGTAGTTTTGCTACCTAGGCCTCAGTGATGTTTCTTGGACACAGCAGAACTCCTTCCTTACAGCAGTCTCACTTGCCATTCCCTCTACCCGAAATGCTCTTCTCCTCCAGATTGCCTATGATCACTCCCTCACCCCTTCAGGTTTTGCTCAGATGACAACCTCTTGGCAAACTTTTCCTTGTCCACCTTATTTACTCCCTGTAGCCCACTTTATCTGTTTTATTTTTTCCGTGAAATTTATCACCGTCTTACATATTGCAAAATCTACTTACTGTGTTTCTCTGGCTTCCACCACTAGAATTTTAGCTTTGAAACAACAAATATTTTTGTCTCTTTTGTCCAGTACCATTATTTTTAGTTCCTAGAACAGTGATTAACACATAGTAGGCACTCAATAAGTATTTGTGGACTAAAGGAAGACATAGTGCTACACTTTAAGATGCCAACTAGGGGAGCATAGTGGTTAAGAGCATAAGCTCTAGAGAAAGTTCAGAGCTGGGTTCTAATTCTGGTGCTATATCTACCAATTGTGTGAAATTGCTGAGTTAATTAACACCTCTAAGCTTTCTTTTCATCATCTGTAAAACAGGGTTCTTAACAGTACCTCACAATAGTACCAGGGCTGCTGTGAGGCTAAATGAGGTAAGACACAAAATGGACTTAGCAGAGTACATGGCATATAGTAAGGGCTCATAAAATGTTAGCTGTTGTTACATCAACTGATACAGTGTAGTAAGTGCTTTTACAGAAATATGGGTGAAGTACAATGGGGACAGTGAGGGACATATGAGTAATTATACAGTAGATGAAGGAATGAATGCTTCAGTGAAGAAACTTGAGTCTTAAATGAAATTGCCAGGCAAAGGGAAATAGTGTGTGTAAATACATGGAATCAGCAGAGGGCCTGACATTTTTGTTGGGACAACAATGAACAACTGAGTGGCTCAGAACATAAGGTTTATGAGAGGGAAGGGTGGGAAGTAAAAATGAGAGGTGAGGTCAGGCTGATCTCTGAACAACTTTGAGTCATGCTAAGGAATTTGGATTTAATTCTATAGGAAAAAAGGCCAAAAGGAGTGCTTAAACAGAAAAGTAATATGATCAGATTTATTTTATAGAAAAGTAATTCTGCTGACAAAGACTGGAATATGGGAGAACAGCTACAATGGTCCAGATAAAGGCCTGGATTATAGAAGTGGAAATGAAAGGAATAGCCAGATTCCAAGTACTTTTCTGAGACTGAGCAGGCAGGATTTGATGAATGAGCAGCCTTAAAAGGGAGAGAAGGTAAAAAGTGATCATAGTTTCTAACTCAAGAGATGGTATGATATGGTTGTTAAACAATTAACTGACATTAAGCACACTGTGCAAAGACTGGTTATTTCAGTAAAATGGTAACTTAGTTCTGTGTTGGACATATATTATTATTGATGCCTGTCTTCCCCCATGTATTGCTCTTTGGCATGGACTATCCATTTCATCTTTATAATTTCAGTGCCTAACACACTGTAGGCAATTAATATTGTTTATAGAACCAAATCTAAGCAAATGCATATTTTTAATAAAATGCTGCATATGTACTATTTCACCAAAATTACCTCTCACTCTTTTACAGTTAACTCTCTTCATCCAGGTTTCAGATTCTAATGATCCTGAAGGGAATCGGAATATATCACCTCAAAATTTGTCCCTTTGCAAAATAAGGATTATTTTGAGTTGAAGGCGAGTGAGAAGAAAGAGACACAAAAAGTCCCTGCGCTCCCCCATTCTACCTGAAGACACATGTCCTTTGTGATAGTGTCTCCCTCTCACCTCTCCATTGCCAGGGAGGATGCCAGGGAGGAATCTTATCTCTGGAGATAGCACCAGATCCACATAAACAGAACCTTATTAAATAACCCTTATCTCCCATTAATTTCCCCCAATATATTTACCTTTCCACAATTCACCACCCTTAAAAGCCTAAACCCCTTTTCCTCTGTTTTGTCACTTCTCTGTAAACTTACTGCTCTTTGTTAAAAATGAAATAAGCCCCTAGGTCTAACCACTTCTTTGAGTCTTAACTATTTTTCTATGAAGGCCTCCATATGCATACACAACACCCTTATTGATGATGTTCCCCTAATCAAGCACACCAAACATAAATTTACCCAAGAAAAGTATTAATATCTAAGTAAACAGCATACTCAAGACTTCTAGTGTCAAGAAGAAAACTTACAAGTTTTTAACATAATGGAGCACACTAAGCATGCCCCTCCTCCTTCCTTACGTTTACTGAACTACTTTTGGACATCAATAGAAACTGCTAACAGCCTGAATTCTAGGCTTGGCATGACCAGTGACTAGGTGAGTGATCCTGGTGTGTCATTCTGTATGCCCAACTGTTCCTTAGGTACTTTTATTCATTCTGTTTTACATGGATGCTGAGAAGACAAGAGTGAGAATGTAGTTAAAGAGATAAATATATCACTATTATGAGAAAAAAGAAAAAAAGAACACATCAGGAAAATGAATCCTACTGTGCTTACCGTGCCCCACTGCAGCTAGCACTATGTTCAGAGATAATACCAGATACCAAACTCCAAAGGCCTACGAAATAGAGGCCACTTATAACTTTTCCCAACAGAATGACCGAAGTGAAAGAAACCCCAAACTATCTTTTCCTGAAAACAGATATAAGTGGTATCAACTACTCCCGAAAACAAACTCATATTCCATGGAGTCACTTCTTTTTGTGTCAAAGAATTACTATGTCCCTCATTTATAAGGCCTTGTATTCCAACAAGATTGGGAGTTAAGGCAGGTAGTAGGTTTGTTTTGGTGGTGGTTGGGGCAGAGTGGTAGATGGAAGTAGCTAAGAATCTGTAAGATTGTTGAAATAAGCATATTACAAGATGGTATAAAGTGTCCCTGTTTTTTTTAATATAATTTATTTTGGTATCATTGATCTACAATTACATATGCAATATTATGGTTATTAAACTACCCCTTCATCAGGTCCCCCCAACCAACCCCATTACAGTCACTGTCCATCAGCGTAGTGAGATGCTATGGAATCATTACTTGTCTTCTCTGAGTTGTACAGCCCTCCCCGTGCCCCCCCAACATTACATCTGCTAATCGTAATGCCCCTTTTTCCCTCTTATCCCTCCCTTCCCACCCATTTTCCCCAGTCCCTTTCCCTTTGGTAACTATTAGTCCGTTCTTGGGTTCTGTGAGTCTGCTGCTGTTTTGTTCCTTCAGTATTTTTTCTTTGTTCTTATACTCCACATATGAGTGAAATCATTTGATACTTGTCTTTTTCGGCTTGGCTTATTTCACTGAGCATAATACCCTCTAGCTCCATCCATGTTGTTGCAAATGGTAGGATTTGTTTTCTTCTTATGGCTGAATAATATTCCATTGTGTATATGTACCACATCTTCTTTATCCATTCATCTATTGATGGACAAAGTGTCCCTGTTTTTAAGAGTAATCAATGCCTGGAAACTTTACAGTGAATTAAACTAATAAAAGCAAACCTTTTCTTCTAAAACTGTTAAAAATTTCACTGCTATACTAGTCAGTGAAGACTTTGTAGAGGAAATGTGCCTTGAAGACTGGGTAAGCTTTGAATAGAAAGGAGGGAGACTGCAGACATCCAGATAAGGGAAACAGAAATAAAGTAAAGAGAGAGGAATTCAACACTGATTCAGGCCTACCACAATCAGGCATGGGGTTAGGTTCCAAGGATACAAAGATCTGTGAGGCACAGGTCTTTGCCTTAAATGAGCCCAGAGCCTCGCCAGTCAAACTGCCAAGAAAGACATATGTGGTAATATCAATGTCAAAGTACATATGACGTACTATCAGAACACAAATGAAGGACAATTATGCCTGCTTGATTCAGGGAAAATAATAAGGGAAGATATTTGAGCTGAATCTGAAAGGATGAATAGGGCTTTGCACTGTAAGGAAAGGGCACACATAGGGCAGTCCCGGCAAAGCCAATGGCATATGGACAAAGACATAAAAGCGAAGGAATGTTTAGGGCGTAGACCTATATCCAGCATGGCAAGTAAGATGCACAGGCACTAGGCAATTAGTAACTGAGTCAAAAAGGTAAGATGAAGCAATATTAGTAGGAAGGACCATATTCTGTAGGTGACAAGGAGCTATCAGGAGATTTTAAAACACAAAATAGCACAGTTAGATCTGTATTTTGGAAAAATATAGCTGATGGCAGTATAGAACATGAATTGTATAGAGACCATAGATGGGAAAACTAATTAGAAAGCTTCAGCAAACATTTAAATGAGTGGCAAGGGTCTAGATGATATGAGTGACAATGGGGGGTTGGGGGAAAGATTCCATTGGCAGTTGTATGTGAAAGTAGAGTGGACAGGAATTTGTAGCTAATCTTATATGTGGGTAAGGAAGAGAAAGTAAGAGAGTGTTTCTGACTGAGTTAAAAAGATATGGACACTGATGCCATTAAAGAAATTTCAAAAGAGGAGACAGAGCTGTGGGTAAGTAATAAAATTATTTCTGTAAGTGACTATTAACATTTAGCCAGTTACTCAAGCCAGACACTTGGAATCATCCTAAGCTACTCATGTACCACCCCAGCTAGCCAGTCACCACGTGCTAGAGATCCCACTTCTTTTATATCTCTTCAGCTCATCTTCATGGTTTCCAGAGCCACTGCTATCATCCTCTGTAATAATCTAAGTACCCATTTCTCTGCTGGGTTAATAGCCTCTTAAGTGGTCTCCCTGTCTCTAGGCTGGAGCCCACATCCAATCTGTCCTTCAGAGTACTACCAGAATGGTCTTTCTAAAAATCTGAACATTTAATTAAGCTCCTGATTGAAATCCTTCAAAGAAGGATTCTCCAGAAGCTTGCAGGATGAAGTTCAAATGCCTTGGTTTAAAACACAAAAGGCCATTTAAAATCCCAATCCTGCCTACCTCTCCTACAACTCTCATACATGCATCCTTTGCTCCAGCCACATGGAATTTCTTATAGTACCCAGAACATGCCATGCTGTTTCAGCCTCCATGCCTTTGCATTTGCTATTAGCTCTGATATGCCCCTTCTTTCCTTCTCTTACACAGTTAACTCCTAGCTCATACATCAAAGCCTTCAGGAAGCTTTTCCTGACACCCTGATTCATAAGGCTAACTCCTATACTTGTGTAGTACCTTCTGTAGAATATTACCATCCAATATTATAATTGTGGATATATCTATTTCACTAGTCAGCAAGGTCCCTGAGGCCAGAGAATATGTCTCTCATGATTCTGCAGAATCTAGCAGTGTTTGGCACATGTAACAGGCTCTCAAAAAATATTTGATGAGGGAGTTCAGTTTTAGAGCTATTAACTGATGTGCTTGAAGAACATGTAGGTGGAGAGATCCTATATATATTGTTGTATGAAAAGAGCAGCATGCACAATAGGATCTCATTTTTGTTTACAAAACATAAAGCTATTAAAAGGAAGTAAGAATTATGGAGCTAAAGCCAGTTCAAGACTAGAGGCAGTGAGTGATGTCTACTGAGAATGCCCAAGGACAGAACCCTGAGAAACAGCAACATTTAAGGGGGGGTGAAGTGGAAGACACAACAGGGATATAGGAAGAGAACAAGGGAAAACAGAATCATGGAAAACTGAGAGAAGTGTGTTTAGAGTAGGGAAAAATTAGTGACAAATACTACAGAGCCAATGAAATCCCAGGAAAATACTGTTGAGCAAGTGGACATTTTAAGATCTCTTTTTACATCACCTTTGCCTACCTCAATACACTAAAAGCAGAGGGGACAGCTTAGAATATTTTGAATTCTGCTTTTTTAGGTTTAAAACTGGCTATATAACCTTCAAGCTCTGAGACCAAATGAAAATTAAGGTATTTTAAATTACCTAAAACTATCATAAAGCATTTATTAAACCTAAAAGACGGAAAAATTAAAATATTTCAGTATCTTTTTTCTTTAATTACCTCTTCAGGTATCTATGATTTAATAAAAAAAAAAATCAAACATGGATTTGAGGAGAGGGAATTTTGTTTTCTTTAAGTTTACATGAGTAATTTGGTAGCTTGAGTAATTTTATTCATTGTCTGACATCCTTTAAACTCCCCAATTTTTCATTCACCAATTTTAATAGAAGAAACTCTTGATTCCAATGCATCTTTATTTTAATTAAGTGCTTTCATGCAACTGTAATTTCTGATAAAGTACTTTATGGTAAACAAATAACACAGTACTTAATAATATTAGCCATAAAATAATGAACATACCCCTGTATCTGTATCAGATTTTGATGAGCTTAGACTTTCCTGAGAAGGTGACGGGGACACACGTCCTAAAAACAACATAATAATTTTAACAAAAAGCATGCACACATGTGCACACACACAAAACACCTATCAGAAATAACAACACAGTAATACCTAATTAATAGTCATAGAATTTAACATTCTAGAAAAACACATTTTTCTAAAGAAGCAAAGCCTTAACTCTTTAGGCAGCAAATATTTGTTTTTATCATTTTTATTTAAAGTCTTTGTAAAATGGCTTCACCATTTTCCCAATTTAATAAAATACTGCTAAATCCTCACTTTCACAGTGAATACAATTCTTGTTAATCATAACACTAGCAAGATGAACATTAAGGGGCCAAAAGGCTCTGGGCTGGGGTAAGTCTCAAGCACCACTGAAAACAGTCTTTCTGTTGCAGGCAGGGCAATAAAAGAAACATACAGTAAACAGTTTAAACTTCTGTCAACTCATTATAATTTTTGGTTATGTATTATAACATAATGCAAGCAACACCCACAAGACTACTAAAGTGTACAGGGCCTTGCTTGCCAGTTTAGTGTTATCTCCCTAGATTTCTGTTCCTCAAATTTATGCTTTGGTTATATATACTCCCCATGGCCGCCTCTAATTCTCCTTTCCCCCATCTTTTAACTTCTTGTTTTCAGCCTTGGTTGATTAAGAGTGGTTTTGTGGAAAAGATTTATTGCAGTTAAATAATGACAAAAAAAGAATCCCATAAACTTAAAGCTCCTATTTACACCAGTTCTACATATGTTCCTGATAACTTACCATGACACAGAAATATTTTACATAGTTGTAATGATTGTGTACATACATCATCGTTTGAGGGTTCTCTTTTTCCATTTAACTGAATTTTCATATACCCTTCTATGTATTGACAATTCACATTTACTTTCCATGGCTACATTTCCTTAATTACATTTTACTTACTCTCATTCATTCTTTTTCTACACTAATCATATTATTTTATTTTAACCTAGGATAGAACTGAAGGTTGTCAGGGGAAAAAAAAAAACGTTGTTCTCTATAGTTGATGAGATTAACTCTGCACTACACCTGAAAAGGGGTAAATTCAAAGGCTTTGTGGTAGCTTTTCCCACTGGGTTTAGATGTTTTTGCTGCTGACTTCTCTTTCTTTTAGGTTTATGGCAATTATGGAAAGTAGTGGTTGTTGCAAATGATTGCCAGATAAGAGAGCATTATTATACCTGAAATGAAAAAATTCCAGATGTTTCTAGATTTTTAAAGTCCACAAATAAATGAAAAATACCTTCAGTGTTGTACTTCATTCGCATATTGTTGAAATAGTCAAAAGCATTTTTTAAAACCCATATTCTCACTACGTTGTCTTGTCCAGCTGAGGCAAGTAATCGGCCACAGTGAGAAAATTTCATGGTCCAAACAGCTCCCTTTGAAAACAAAAGAAGGTTCAAAGTTAATCACTTTGAAAGTTGAGACATAATTTTTAAGCCAAAGTAATTATACATACTAAAATAATGCTCACATTACTAACACCATTTAAGACCAACAGTCCAAAGGTGCCATTCCACTGCAAAGAGGAAATTTTAGAAGAGTGGTGGGATAAGATAGTTGCAGTTTGCCATAATCTAAATGAACAATTTTAAGACCCCTGATCTTGTTTCTATATTAATGGAAATGGGAGTTCTGAGGTGGCCAGAAATCTTCATTTGAAAGGCACAAATCCTATTTTAGGATCAATCTCCTAGCTGAATATAAGAGGAGCTGGGATAGAACAGAGCAGAGCCTTCAGCATAGCACTGACAACTCCTGACCAGGGCTGAGGAAAGTGTAAGGCACACCTTAGCAAGGACTCTCGGGGCACTGGGCATTTAGAAGTGTTGGAATGGTGTGGTCTCATCCTGTTTTTCTCTCCAGAAACAAGGCTTCACAGTGTAAGGCTAAGAATTCCCAGACAGATACTGAGAACAGTAGGGAAGTCTGTGTGTGTGTTGTGGGCGTATTAAAGAATGTGAACCTTTAAACTGGAATAGCCAACTTGTATTACAACAAATACTGTTATAACTACTATTATAACACACATCTATGCAGATCAAAAAGATTATCCATGTTAGAGGCCACAGCTCATTACTGGAAGAACATTCATTTATACAAAGTATATTAAGAAATTTGTCATTTGGAGCATACTACCATGAGATTTTACTTAAAACTGGAAATAATGAAAGAGAATCAGTAAAGTATAAGCAAATAGATTCTTGAAGGAAGATACTATAATCAACTCACACACCTTACATGTAGATTCTAAGCACCAAAATTTAAATTCCAATCTGGCTGCCATCTGATAGGTTAACAAATGCTTCCTTCCAGTTAAGACAACTTTTAAATTTATTATCTAAACATATAATAGATTCCCTGATCAAGGACTCACAGCATTATTTATCCAGTGCTGAGTTTATTACTGACTTCTCTGCCTTCCTAGAATTTTCAGGGGTAAATATGATATAATTTGTGCACTTTATATCTACTTTGGTACATTTCTTTTTATTAAGGTATCGTTGATATGCAATCTTATGAATGTTTCACATGAGCAACATTGTGGTTACAATATTCCCCCCTATTATTAAGTCCCCACCACATACTCCAATACAGTCACTGTCCATCAGCATAGTAAGATGCTGTAGTCACCACTTCTCTGTGCTATACTGCCTTCCCTGTGCCCCCCCTATATTATGTGCGCTAATCATAATGCCCCTTAATCCCCTTATCCCTCCCTTCCCACTGACCCTCCCCATCCCCTTTCCCTTTGGTAACTGTTAGTCCATTCTTGGGTTTTGTGAGTCTGCTGCTGTTTTGTTCCTTCAGTTTTTGCTTTTGAAATACTCCACAGATGAGTGAAATAATTGTTACTTGCCTTTCTCCGCCCGGCTTATTTCACTGAAAATAATACACTCTAGCTCCAAGTTGTTGCAAACGGTAGGACTTGTTTTCTTCTTATGGATGAATAATATTCCATTGTGTATATGTACCACCTCTTCTTTATCCATTCATCTACTGATGGACACTTAGGTTGCTTCCATGTCTTGGCTATTGTAAATAGTGCTGAGATAAACATAGGGGTGCATATGCCTTTTTGTATCTGTGATCCTGATTTCTTAGGGTAAATTCCTAGGAGTGGAATTCCTGGGTCAAATGGTATTTCTATTTTTAGATTTTTGAGGAACCACCATATTGATTTCCACAATGGTTGAACTAGTTTACATTCCCACCAGCAGCGTAGGAGGGTTCCCCTTTCTCCGCATCCTTGCCAGCATTTGTTGTTCTTAATCTTTTTGATGCTGGCCATCCTAACTGATGGGAGGTGATATCTCATTGTGGTTTAATTTGCATTTCTCTGATGATTAGCAATATGGAGCATCTTTTTCATGTGCCTGTTGGTCATCTGAATTATTTCTTTGGAGAATTGTCTGTTCAAGTCCTCTGCCCATTTTTTAATAGGGTTATTTGTTTTTTGGGTGTTGAGGCATGTGAGCTCTTTATATATTTTGGATGTCAACCCCTTATCAGATATGTCATTTATGAATATATCCTCCCATACTATAGGATGCCTTTTTGTTCTACTGACGGTGTCCTTTGCTGTACAGAAGCTTTTTAGTTTGATGTAATCCGACTTGTTCATTTTAGCTTTTGTTTCCCTTGCTCGAGGAGATGTGTTTAGGAAAAAAATGGCTCATGTTTATATTCAAGAGAGTTTTGCTTATGTTTTCTTCTAAGCGTTTTCTGGTTTCATGACTTACATTCTGGTCTTTGATCCATTTCGAGTTTACTTTTGTGTGTGGAGTTAGACAGTAATCCAGTTTCATTCTCTTACATGCAGCTATCCAGTTTTGCCAACACCAGTTGTTGAAGAGGCTTTCATTTCCCCACTGTATATCTATAGCTCCTTTATTGTATATTAATTGACCATGTATGCTTGGGTTTATATGTGGACTCTCTATTCTGTTCCATTGATCTATGGGTCTGTTCTTCTGCCAGTACCAAATTGTCTTGATTATTGTGGCTTTAGTAGAGCTTGAAGTTGGGGAGTGTAATCTCTGCTGCTTTATTCTTCCTTCTCAGGATTGCACTGGCTATTCGGGGTCTTTCATGGTTCCACATGAATTTTAGAACGATTTGCTCTAGTTCATTGAAGAATGCTGTGGGTATTTTGATAGGGATTGCATTGAATCTGTAGATTGCTTTAGGCAGGATCGCCATTTTGACAATATTAATTTTCCGATCCATGAGCACAGGATGTGTTTCCATTTACTGGTACCTTCTTTAATTTATCTCATGAGTGTCTTGTAGTTTTCAGGGTATAGGTCTTTAACTTCATTGGTTAGGTTTATTCCTAGGTATTTTATTCTTTTTGATGCAACTGTAAATGGAATTGTTTTCCTGATTTCTCTTTGTCCTAGTTTATCGTTAGTATATAGGAATGCCACAGATTTCTGTGTATTAATTTTGTATGCTGCAACTTTACTGAATTCAGATATTAGTTCAAGTAGTTTTGAGTGGATTCTTTAGGTTTTCTACGAACAATATCATGTCATCTGCAAACAGTGACAGTTTAACTTCTTCCTTACCAATCTGGATGCCTTTCATTTCTTTGTGATGTCTGATTGTCGTGGCTATAACCTCCAGTATTACGTTGAATAAAAGTGGGGAGAGTGGGTATCCTTGTCTTGTTCCTGATCTTAAGAGGAAAAGCTTTCAGCTTTTCACTTTTTGTTTGTTTTTTTCATTTTGGTATCATTAATATTCACTTACATGAGCAACATTGTGGTTATTAGATTTCCCCCATTATCAAGTCCCCATCATATACCCTGTTACAGTCACTGTCCGTCAGCATAGTAAGATGCTATAGATTTACTACTTGTCTTCTCTGTGCTATACTGCCTTCCCCGTGACCCCCCACCACCACATTATGTGTGCTAATTGTAATGCCCCCTTTTCCCACTTATCCCTCCCAGCCTCCCCAGTCCCTTTCCCTTTGGTAACTGTTAGTCCATTCTTGGATTCTGTGACTCTGCTGCTGTTTTGTTCCTTCAGTTTTTGCTTTGTTCTTATACTCCACAGATGAGTGAGATCATTTGATACTTGTCTTTCTCTGCCTGGCTTATTACACTGAGCATAATACCCTCTAGATCCATCCATGTTGATATCAACGGTAGGATTTGTTTTCTTCTTATGGCTGAATAATATTCCACTGTGTATATGTACCACATCTTCCTTATCAATTCATCTACTAATGGACATTTAGGTTGCTTCCATTTCTTGGCTATTGTAAGTAGTGCTGATATAAACATAGGGTTGCATATGTCTTTTTGAAACTGGGCTACTACATTATTTTTTTTTTAATTTTTTGCTTTGGTATCATTAATGTACAATCACTTGAAGAATATTATGGTTACTAGACCCCCTATTATCAAGTCC
>JAVSCE010004014.1:0-32473 GCA_032199065.1 Smutsia gigantea | reverse complement strand
CAGTTAAAACATTTACAATGAAAGTCATTACACTATTTTTCAAATAATAATTTTCTCAATGCAGCAATCACATCCTTGTTCCTAAGGGTGTATATCACGGGGCTAAATATTGGAGTCACTATGGTGTAGGAAAGAGAGAGCTGTATGTCAATTCCTGCAGAATGATTGGTTTTTGGCCTTAAGTAGGTAATAATGGCAGATCCACAGAATAAATGCACAACCAGCAGGTGGGAAGAACACGTGGAGAAAGCCTTGGCCCATCCTTGGGCTGTGGGCAACTGCAGAATGGTGGAAATGATTTTGCTGTAAGAGGCGAGTATCAACATCAAAGGGACTGTGACAAACAGTATGGCTACTGCATAGACTGAAATCTCATGTACTGCAGTGTCTCCACACGCTAGCTTGAGAATGGGATGGACGTCACAGAAGAAGTGGTTAATCTGGGTAGAATTACAGAAATGCAGAGAAAATCTGGCAGGTCTGTCCTATCTGTACTGGGATTCCATCGTCCCAGGAGCCAACGGCCTTTCGGACACAGACGTTGTGGCTCATGATTAGGGGATAGTGCAGAGGGCAACAGATGGCCACGTAGCGGTCATAGGCCATCACGGTCAGGAGGAAGCACTCTGCGGCTGCCAGCAGCAGGAAGAAGCACATTTGGGCAGCACAGTCCAGCACAGAAATGCTTCTATCCTGAGTCCAGAGATTCAGCAGGATCCTAGGGAGAGTGACGGACACATAACGGATTTCCAAGAAGGAAAGATTTGCCAGGAAAAAATACATGGGTTTCTGTAGTGCAGGATCAAGCCTGGTTATTATTATTATTAGGCTATTTCCAATGAGGATAATAATGTAAATGATGGAGAACAGCCCAAATAGTAGCCCTTGGAGGTGTGGAAGGTCAGAAAATCCCAGAAGTACAAACTGCATCACTGTGGAAACATTGTCTCCAGCTTTCACCTCTTCAGAGCTCATCTGTGGGAATAAAGCAGTCAGAAGCACAAGTTCATTCACTTTCCTTGGTTTTTGTTTTCTGATGCACAAACAGAATGGTATGCCTCGTCATTCTTCCAATTACCTATGAAAACAAAACTTGTAACTGCCAGGGGCTCTAAAAGTGTAGTGAAATGTATTTTTTATTACTATTTGAAGTATCTATAAGAAAACAATCCTCAGTCATTTTTTTCTGCTGTGGATTATGATATTTCTTTGTTTCTTTGATAAGATAGGTGATTGTCGTTTTTCCATTCATCCAGACACCAATAATGCAAAATCTGAATTTATGTTCAATTATAACAATGATTCCATTCTCTAAGCTGCCATGTTTCTCTCTTCACCTCTCAATTCTGTGTTCTATTATTATCAATCCAAAATAAACTTCATTGCACAAGTAAATATTTTGTAAGCCACCTAAAACAGCGTTAGTGGTATGATGGTTTTTCTGTGGTAATTCCAAAGTCTTGTTTAGCTTTGACCTTCTGCATATTTTTGCTATTTCATTATAAATCAAAATTGATGAGCTAACTACTATGTATAATGAGAGGTTATTTAATGTTTAAAACTGTGTATATCAATGCAAGGTCTATGGAACTTATGATCAGGGAAGCAATGTAAAATCTATGGAATCAGCAGTTATAATCACATTTTGCAGTGGAGAGAAAAGGAACTGTAAGATGGACTTCCTGTCCAGAAAAGTTCGAGGCCAGGGGCAGGCTCATCTAGCCTTTATGATGAGGGAAGCAATTCGAACTAGACTATGCCCCTCTCACTCACTAATCAAATGTAAGAGACATCAACCCAACTCATCTCTGAGAGGTTAAGTCACCTGCATCCTCACTCATTGCTATTATTCTGCTCACCCAGTCAGTCCATTCAGACTTTCCCTTGTATATATGGGTGTGTGTGCTCACTCTCATGAGTGTGTTGGGATACGAGCACCCATGATTTTTATGTCCTTTTTCTCCTGTATCTAGATTATAAGCTGTTTCTAATATTCTATACATCTTTCCATGAAATGCAGAGCATCTATTTGTTCCACAAAATACAATTTTCTCACTTCTTGAATAAATGACAAGGTTAGTCAAATTGGTTGCTTCTTTGGAATAGTCCCCAAGGTGTAGGTGTGTGTTCCTACCAAAATGCAGGTCTCCCCCACCACCTGGGCATGCCTTCCGGGTGTTGTGTGTGTGTAGGAATTCTGCTCTTTTCATTCACTCTTGCAGAAGTAGCAAATGAGTTCATTGTCTCCGTATGTTGCAGATAACTTTCCTATTATATATTAACTAATATGAAACCCAGTATAAACTAACTCAATGCAAAGGAGAGACACACCAAAGCCATATTATAAGAGTGTTAAGTGTTCTAAATTTAGCTATAGAAATGAAGACACAAATGGGGCAGGAGAAACTGTCTATGCAGGAAAGTTAAATAATAAGTTTTTCACCATCTACAGTATTCCAGACTGCATGTTAAAGGACTACAGGTATTTAAACATTGCCCCATTATTATGCAATTTTCTAAATGAAAATTTGACTATAGGGAATGTAAAACTTCTTTACACTGAGACTCTAAGATGGTCAGCAACTAATAGCTGGTGACATAAGTAAGGTGTCACTTCATATGTATATGACTACAGAACACTGCCTTTTTTCACTACACCATCCTACACACTTTTTAACCACATTTGATTCACATATTTAATACAATGTAGAATCTAATACTTGGACAGTGATTAAATTTGTGTGTTGAGTGAATCACCACATCTTTCCATACTAGCATGCTTTATGCATCTGCATCTGAGGAGCTAACCATTGCCCTCAGAACTGCCATCCTTTTCCTTCTCTTTATTATATCTGCTCTTTCGTTAAACTCTTTTATCATTTTTTGATACTGTATCTGCATTATTCCTTATTGTGCAAATGAAAAGAAACTTTGAAAATAAAACTGAAACAACCTGTCAAAAAAGTATGAATACAAAATTTCCGGGAAGATGGTGGTGTGAGCAGGGCGGCAGAAATCTCCTCCCAAAACTATATAAATCTATGAAAATACAGCAAATACAACTGTTCCTTAAAGAGAAATTGGAGCACACAGGAAAGTGCACAGCGTGCAGCCACACCCGGGAGGACTCAGCACTCCGTGAGGCAGGTAAGATATGGAGCCGCGACCCAGCGGCACCCGAGCACTCACCCAGCCCAGCGCGCCGGCGGGAGGAGAGGATTCGGAGCTGGGAGGGAGAGGAAGAGGAGGTCCACGAAAAACCAGCCCCGGTGGTCTGCGCCGGGAGCGCTGACACACATCGCATGGTGCATCGGACATTGGAGGGGCAGAAGGTGCAGGTTTTGAGCCAGAAATGCGCTAGGACCGTGCAGCCAGCGCCCAGGGACAAGAGAAAAGCGCGTGCCGTTTTTAGCGGTCTTGGACAGATGGGGGGCCCAGCGAGGGAACACCATCTCCCGGGCTGGCTCAGCCCTGCAGGCTGGAAGTCCTGGGGAACTTCGGTCTCCTTTGCTGGTGACAGATAGAAGGGAGCAGACACACTGGAACTTTATACAGAAAACAATAGCCTCCCATTCGTTCCCGCACTGGCCAAAAAACGGCGTGGCCACGTCTGTGGATTAGTGGAGCAACAGCGACACCTACAGCATGCTTAGAGAATCCACTCCAGGTTGGCTTTTTTTTGTTGTTGCTCGTTTATTTCTTGCTTTTTTTTTTTTTTTTGCTCATTTGTTTCATTTCTTGTCCCCCCCTTTTTTTTCTGATCATTTGTTTTATTTCTTGCCCTTTTTTTTCTTTTTTCACATTCCATTTCTTTGATTTCTTTCTTTCTCTTCCTTCTTTTTTTTCGGCTTGCTTGTTTTATCTTTGGTGGTTTCTTTTTTTTTTTAAACCTTAAAGAGCCCAGCTGACATACTTGGCACCTACCACAGACCACTCATATCAACATGACAAGACTAAGAACATGATACAGACAAAAATCACCAAGATCCAGACACCGTCTGAGAAGGAACCTGAAGGGATGGAAATGCAGCATCTTCCTGAAAAGGAATTCAGAATAAAAGTCATAACCATGCTGATGGATCTACAGAGAAATATGCAAGAGCTTAGGGAGGAAGTGAGGGAAGTCAGGAAAGATAATGCAGAAACGAGAGAAGCGATTGACGGGCACAGCAGCAGACTGGACGAGATGCAAGAGACTGTTAATGCAATAGAAATCAGAGAACAGGAACACAGAGCAGCTGAGGCAGAGAGAGAAAAAAGGATCTCTAGGAATGAAAGAATATTAAGAGAACTGTGTGACCAATCCAAAAGGAACAACATTCGCATTATAGGACTACCAGAGGAAGAAGAGAGAGAAAAAGGGATAGAAAGTGTCTTTGAAGAAATAATTGTTGAAAACTTCCCGATGCTGGGGAAGGAAATAGTCTCGCAGTCCATGGAAGCCCACATATCTTGTAACACAAAGGATGCCAGGAGAACAACACCAAGACACATAATAATTAAAATGGCAAAGAGTAAAGATAAGGACAGAGTATTAAAGGCAGCTAGAGAAAGAAAAAAATTCACATTCGAAGGAAAACCCATCAGACTAACATCAGACTTATCAACAGAAACCTTACAGGCCAGAAAAGAATGGCATGATATATTAAACGCAATGAAACACAAGGGCCTCGAACCAAGAATACTGTATCCAGCATGATTATCATTTAAATATGATGGAGGGATTAAACAATTTCCAGACAAGCAAAAGCTGAGAGAATTTGCCTCCCATAAACCACCTCTACAGGATATCTTAAAGGAACTGCTCTAGAGGGAAGCACTCCTAAGGCTAAAAAGATGTCACCAGAGAAAATAAAATCATAGCAAAGAAAGCAGACCATCCAAACACTAACTAAAGGCAAAGAATAAAACACCAATATATAAAGAATGGAGGAGGAAGAATAAGAAGGGAGAGAAGTAAAGAAACATCAGGTTGTGTATACAATAACTTAACAAGAAAGTTAAGTTAGATTGTTAGATAGTAAAGAAGCAACCCTTGAACCTTTGGTGACCACGAATCTAAAGCCAGCAATGGCAATAAGTACATATCTTTCGATAATCACCCTAAACGTAAATGGACTGAATGCACGAATCAAAAGACACAGAGTAACAAAATGTGTAAAAAAGCAAGACCCATCTATATGCTGCCTACAAGAAACTCACCTCAAATGCAAAGATATCCCCAGATTAAAAGTGAAGGGAAGGAAAAAGATATTTCATGAAAATAACAAGGAGTAAAAAGCAGGTTTTGCAGTACTTGTATCAGACAAAATAGACTTCAAAACGAAGAAAGTAGCAAGAGATAAAGAAGGACATTACATAATGATAAAGGGGTCAGTCCAACAAGAGGATATAACCATTTTAAAAATATATGGACCCAACACAGGAGCGCCGGCATTTGTGAACCAAATACTAACAGAATTAAAGGAGGAAATAGACAGCAATGCATTCATCTTAGGTGACTTCAACACACCACTCACGCCAACGGACAGAACAACCAGACAGAAAATAAGTAAAGACACAGAGGCACTGAACAACACACTAGAACAGATGGACCTAACAGACATCTACAGAAATCTATACCCAAAAGCAACAGGATACACATTCTTCTCACGTTAACATGGAACATTTTCCAGAATAGACCACATACTAGGCCATAAAAATAACCTCAGTAAAATCGAGAATATTGAAATTCTACCAACCAACTTCTCAGATCATAAATGTATTAACCTAGAATTAAACTTTAGAAAGAAAACAAAAAGGCTCACAAATAAATGGAGACTTAACAACATTCTCCTAATTAATCAATGGGTCAATGATCAAATCAAAACAGAAATCAAAGAGTATATGGAGACAAATGACAATAATAACACAAAGCCACAGCTTCTATGAGACACAGCAAAGGCAGTTCTAAGAGGAAAGTATATTGCAATCCAGGCCTATACAAAGAAAGAAGAACATTCCCAAATGAATAGTCTAAAGACATAATTACTGAAATTGGAAAAAGAACAACAAATGAGACCCAAAGTCACCAGAAGGAGGGACATAATAAAGATCAGAGAAGAAATAAATAAAATTCAGAAGAACAAAACAATAGAAAAAATCAATGAAACCAAGAGCTGGTTCTTTGAAAAAATAAACAAAATAGATAAACCACTAGCCAGACTCATTAAGAGAAAAGGAGAATCTACACACATAAACAGAATCAGAAATGAGAAAGGAAATATCACGACGGATCCCACACAAATAAAAAGAAATATAAGAGAATACTATCAGAATCTATAGGCTAGCAAGCAGGAAAACCTGTAAGAAATGGACAACTTTTTAGAAAAATACAACCTTCCAAAACTGACCAAACAGGAAATAGAAAAACTAAACAGACCAATCACCAGCAACAAAATTGAGTCGGTAATCAAAAAACTACCGAAGAACAAAACCCCCGGAACAGAGGGATTCAACTCTGAATTCTTAAAGACATATAGAGAAGAAATACCACCCATTCTCCTTAAAGATTTCCAAAAAATAGAAGAGGAGGGAATACTTCCAAACTCATTCTATGAAGCCAGCAACACTTTAATACCAAAACCGAGCAAAGACCTCACCTAAAAAGAAAACTACAGACCAATATCCCTGATGAACGTGGATGTAAAAATACTCAACAAAATATTAGAAACCGAATTCAAAAATACATCAAGAGGATCATACACCATGATCAAGTGGGATTCATCCAGGGGTGCAAGGATGGTACAACATTCGAAAATCCATCAACATCATCCACCACATCAATAAAAAGAAGGACAAAAACCACATGATTATCTTCATAGATGCTGAAAAAGCATTTGACAAAATTCAGCATCCATTCATGATTAAAACTCTCAACAAAATGGGTATAGAGGGCAAGTAGTTCAACATCATAAAGGCCATATATGACAAACCCTCAGCTAACATCATACTTAACGGCCAGAAGCTGAAAACGTTTCATCTAAGATCAGGAACAAGACAGGGATGCCCACTCTCTCCACTATTATTCAACATAGTACTGGAGGTCCTAGCCATGGCAATCAGACAAAACAAAGACATACAAGGCATCCAGATTGGCAAAGAAGAAGTCAAATTGTCACTATTTGCAGATGACATGATATTGTACCCAAAACACCCTAAAAACTCCACTCCAAAACTACTAGAACTAATATCTGAATTCAGCAAAGTTGCAGGATACAAAATTAACACACAGAAATATGTTGCTTTCCTATACACTAACGATGACCTAACAGAAAGAGAAATCAGAAAAACAATTTCATTCACAATTGCATCAAAAAGAATAAAATACCTAGGAATAAACCTAACGAAGGAAGTGAAAGACCTGTACCCTGAAAAGTATAAGACATTCCTAAGAGAAATTAAAGAGGACACTAACAAATGGAAATGCATCCCATGCTCTTGGCTAGGAAGAATAAATATTGTCCAAATGGCTATACTACCCAAAGCAATCTACAGATTCAATGCAATCCCTATCAAACTACCAACAGCTTTCTTCAATGAACTCAAAAAAATAATTCTAAAATTCATATGGCACCACAAAGACCACGAATAGCCAAAGCAATCCTGAGAAGGAGGAATAAAATGGGGAATTACGCTCCCTGACTTCAAGCTCTACTACAAAGCCACAGTAATCAAGACAATTTGGTATTGGCATAAAAACAGACCCACAGATTAGTGGAACAGAATAGAAAATCCAAACATCAACCCAAACACATACAGTCAATTAATATTTCGTAAGGGAGCCTTGGATATACATTGGGGAGATGACGGCCTCTTTAGCAGCTGGTGTTGGAAAAACCGTACAGCTACATGTAAGAGAATGAAACTGTACTACTGTCTAACCCCATACACAAAGGTAAACTCAAGGTGGATCAAAGACCTGAATGTAAGTCATGAAACCATAAAACTCTTAGAAAAAAATATCGGCAAAAAGCTCTTGGACATAAACATGAGCAACTTCTTCATGAACATATCTCCCCAGGCAAGGGAAACAAAAGCAAAAATGAACAAGTGGGACTATATCAAGCTGAAAAGCTCTGTACAGCAAAGAACACCATCAGCAGAACAGAAAGACTTCCTGTAGTATGGGAGAATATATTCATAAATGACATATCTGATAAGGGGTTTACATCCAAAATATATAAAGAACTCACGCACCTCAACAAACAAAAAGCAAGTAATCCAATTAAGAAATGGGCAGAGGACATGAATTGACATTTCTCCAAAGAAGAAATTCAGATGGCCAACAGGCACATGAAAAGATGCTCCACATCACTAATTATCAGAGAAATGCAGATTAAAACCACAATGAGATACCACCTCACACAAGTGAGGATGGCCAACATCCGAAACACAAACAACAACAAATGTTGGCGAGGATGTGGAGAAAAGGGAACCCTGTTACACTGCTGGTGGGACTGCAAATTAGTTCAACCATTGTGGAAAATAGTATGGAGGTTCCTCAACAAACTCAAAATAGAAATACCATTTGACCCAGGAACTCCACTCCTAGGAATTTACCCTAAGAATGCAGCAGCCCAGTTTGAAAAAGACAGATGCACCCCTATGTTTATCGTAGCACTATTTACAGTAGCCAAGAAATGGAAGCAACCTAAGTGTCCATCAGTAGATGAATGGATAAAGAAGATGTGGTACATATACACAATGGAATATTATTCAGCCATAAGAAGAAAACAAATCCTACCATTTGCAACAACATGGATGGAGCTAGAGGGTACTATGCTCAGTGAAATAAGCCAAGCTGAAAAAGACGAGTACCAAATGATTTCACTCATATGTGGAGTATAAGAACTAAGAAAAAAAAAACTGAAGGAACAAAACAGCAGGAGACTCACAGAACCCAAGAACGGACTAATAGTTACCAAAGGGAAAGGGACTGGGGAGGATGGGTGGGAATGAGGGGCAGGGGGAAGAAGGGACATTACGATTAGCACATGTAATGTTAATGGAGCATGGGGAGGACTGTACATCCCAGAGAGGACAAGTAGTGACTCTATGGCATCTCACTACGCTGATGGACAGTGACTGTAATGGGGTTGGGGGGTGGGACCTGATGAAGGGGGTAGTGTAATCATCGTAATATTTCTCATTTAATTGTAGTTTAATGATATTAAAATAAACTTTAAAAATTGTGAATAAAGATTAAGAACAACAGAATTTGCAAGCATGAATAGAGTGTCTAAATATATTGAAGTCTTTTTGTTTTGGCTGCAACTATTTTTTTTTTCAAGTGCAGCAACCTGTTTTTGACTATTAAGTAGAATTATCAATATAAAACCATTTGTAAAGATATAATTATTCAAATCCTATCCAAGCCATACATCTATACACCTCATCAAAAAAAGAAAAAAAACTTCAAATTTTGTCATATACCTGCTGGTTTCTGTGATATCTGAAAACCTTTAAATGCTTCTATTTCTACCACTTAGAAAGAAAACCACTATATAATTCAGCTAAGTGTGGCCATTATGGCTTTTATTCAAATACTTTGTGTTTCTTTTTCTTGTTTTCCCACTGAAATAATGATTTTCTTTGATGTGTAGTTTGTGATACCACTTACACCATCTATTTTCCCAATGTATAGAGTGCTATGTTCAAAGGAAGTTTATAAAATCAAATTGAAGACAGGAGATCAAAATCAGAAATCCATGAATGCAATTCAGAAACCTAGATGTACTCTTTTCTTCAGGAGAAGTCTCTAAAGATAAAAATGGACACTTGCCAATATATCTTTAGAATTTTTGGGTTCATTTATCACGGAACTTTCTCTTAAGAAACAAGGAATCCCTTTGGTATCATTGGGATGCAAACCCGTTTCTGTGAAGCCCCTTGCTATGTTGCTCCTTAGTTATGCATAATTACATTTTTGTGAGATATGGTTCCTAGAATTAACACATGCAAACTACTTAAACTTATGCTTAACACATAGTAATAAGTTAGTAAATGTTAGTGCTGGAGAGGATGATAATGGTGGCAATGGTGATGATGAAGTTGAAGATGTTGGCAACCTTTGGTATATTTTTCCATTTCATTACAAAATGGTCTACATTTTGATGTTATACTGGGAGTCAGAAGAATAAAAATGTTATATGAATCTGTCCTTGAAATTAAACTACAGCAATAATAACAACCAAGTATTCCTTTTTAAACTTTCTGTGAATGAGTATTCTTTCTTACCAAAGAATGCACAATATACACATGAAACTAAATTTTACATTGGACAAAATAATTCATGCTTACCTGTTTGGATCAAGGTTAAATATACTGCTAACTGGTATTGACTGAGTTAAAAGACAGTAAAAAATGGAAACATATTTTTTCTTCTGATGTTTATGTACTTTCCCTTAACTGAAAGAGAGGTTAATCACCTTCTAAGACACATCCTACTGTCATAACATATACTGCTGCTTAAATAGGAAATGCGCTCTACCTTCAGGAGTAACCCCTATCCCATTACCCTTTCCAATTGAACTAAGCCATTCTTCCTACCACTGAAGGCGTTTAGTACAAGAATGAAAAACATATCTGGCTATTCCATTCCTCTAAATTCTCTACCTCTCTTACCTTTTTGTGATTATTAAGAAATATAAGCATTGTGAAATCAGAAGTTTATAATACATATTCCTTAAGATATAAAGTAAGATGTTCTAATAAAGAGGCAATTGAACAGTATCTTAAAGAGAAGTTCCTTTCTCAGTCAGGAAAAAGTCAGAAGTAGAGTTTAGGGCTGTTGGGGCAGTTACATCATCATCAATACAAAACCTCCACCTCCACATCCACGTTCACCAGGCAGAATTCAGCATCTCCTTGGCCTTAGAAAGGGGAAGAGGGAGTAGCGGAACACTCACTTATTCCTTTTGAGGAGCTCAAACTGGAAACTTCATGCATAACCCCTCATGTCAAATTCAGTCACCAGCCCACCCCAAGCTGGAAGAGAAGCTAGAAAACATATCTAGTGGTACAGCCACGTGACCTGCTGCGACTCCCTGTATCTCTCATGATCTCAGCTCAACTGTCAAAACCTAGAATACAAGTAGATCCTGTGCTGATTTCCCAGCCAAGAATGTCCTCAGGGTCACTGTGGCTCCTTTCAGGATTATGTTATAATTTAATAGAATAAGTTTCTGTAACAGTCCCTACAAACAGACATATAAACACTTTCACACAATTTAAAGGATGAGAATATTAGGTCTAACTACAAACAGCAGGCATAGGTTCATATTTGTATAAGGATTAATGAGTTGGAGGATGGGAAAACAGACATTAGAAACATCTTGGCCCATGCATTGCAAGGTCTTACTTTTCAAGGCTTACATATTCATTTACCACATTTGTGTTACATTATTTTGTGATTTATTTTATTTTAATTCTGATCACTAAAATGCAAAGGTAGCAGAATCTCCTTTTGTTTTAGTTTGCATTTTAATAAAGGCCAATGACAGTGAGCATCTTTCATGTGATTATTTGACTTATATGTATCCCCTTCTGTAAAATATCTATGCCAGTTTTTGTACATTTGTTTCTCACCTAACAATTGCATTTGGGGAGTTTTTTTGTATATTCTATGTAAATTTCCATTTTTGCGTACATGATATCAAACTATTTTACCCTTTGACTTGTATTTTAATTCTCTGAACAATGCCAATCTTAGAGCAAAAGAGTTTCATTTTGATGAATTCAAGCTTAGAGGCATTTTTCTTTTTTGGATTTTTTTTTTTGGTAACACATTAAGGTCTCTAGCTTAATCCTAGGTCATAAAGATTTTCTTTTATGATTTCTTCTAATAATTCTATGATTTAGTATGCTACCTTTAAATCAATGACCCTTTTGGAGTTAACTTTTGTAGAAGGCCTGAGTTTTCGATTAAGCTGTTTAGATGGCTGTTCAATCGTCATAATGTCATTTGTTAAAAAACACTCCTTCTCCAAAGGAAAGCATTTGTACATCTGTCAAAACGCATTTGCCCAGACATCCATACAGTAAGTCAAATTCACCAAAATCAAAAGACAGTATTGGTAAAAGTAATTGCATAGATAATTTTGATGTAGTAGAGATATATGTTGTCCATTTTTCCACTTAAAAGTTTTAAAGACATACATTTAAAACAGTAGTTTAAAAACAATCATTAAAAACCTTATTTCTCGGATTTCTGGGAAGATGGCAGCATGAGCAGGGCGGCAGAAATCTCCTCCCAAAAACCATATATATTTATGAAAATACAACAAATACAACTATTCCTAAAAGAGAGACCAGAAGATACAGTACAACAGCCAGGCTAGAGCTGCACCTGGGGGGACACAGCACCTCACGAAGTGGGTAGGATAAGGGGCCGCAACCCCGCAGGACCTGAGCTCTCCCCCACCCCAGTGCACCAGCGGGAGGAAAGGATTTGGAGCGGGAAGGGGGTGGAGGCATGGGCCCGCCAAATAACCAGCCCTGGTCATCTGTGCCAGAGGCGCTAACACACATCGCGTAGCGTATCAGAGATTGGAGAGACAGAGGGGCAGGATCTGAGAGGGACAGTGCAGCCTGGTCCTCTCAGCCAGCTACCCCAGACAAAAGAAAAGCATGTGCTTTTTTAAAAGTCTTAAAGAGACGAGGGCCCAACAGTGGAACAAAATTGCCCCAGCGCCTCATCCTAGCAGGCTGGGAGTCCTCGGGAATTTCGGACCACTTGGCCCATGGCCGGGCAAGGGAGCCATGCCAAGGCTTAACACAGAGATCAGCAGCCTCCCCCACACCCCCGCCCAGCACCACAAAGGGTCTGGCGGAACAGAACAGTGGGGCAGCAACGCCATCTACAGCATCCTCACAGAATCTACTCCCGTTGGGCGTTTTTTTTTTTTTAAGTCTTAAAGAGCCCAGCTGACACATGTGGCGCCTACCAATGACCACTTCTATCGCCATGAAAAGACAGAGGAATATGGTAGAAACAAAGCTTAGCCAGACAACCCCAGAGAGGGAGCCTGATGGGATGGACATGCACAATCTTCCTGAAAAAGAACTCAGAACAAAAGTCATAACCATACTGATGGATCTACAGAGAAATATGCAAGAGCTAAGGGAGGAAGAGAGGGAACTGAGGAAAGACAATGCAGAAATAAGACAAGTGATTGACGGGCTTAGCATCAGACTGGAAAAGATGCAAGAGACTGTTAATGGAATAGAAATCAGAAAACAGGAATACAGAGAAGCTGAGGCAGAGAGAGATAAAAGAATCTCTAGGAATGAAAGAATATTAAGAGAACTGTGTGACCAATCCAAACGGAACAATATTCACATTAAAGGAGTACAAGAAGAAGAAGAAGAGAGAAAAAGGGATAGAAAGTGTCTGTGAAGAAATAATTGCTGAACACTTCCACAAGCTGGGGAAGGAAATAGTCTCTCAGTCCATGGAAGCCCACAGATCTCCCAACACAAGGGACCCAAGGAGGACAACACCAAGACATAATAATTAGAATGGCAAAGATCAAAGATAAGGACAGAGTATTAAAGGCAGCTAGAGAGAGAAAAAATATCACCTACAAAGGAAAATTCATCAGACTATCATCAGACTTCTCAACAGAAACCTTACAGGCCAGAAGAGAATGGCATGATATATTTAATGTAATGAAACAGAAGGCACTCGAACCAAGAATATTGTATCCAGCACGATTATCATTTAAATTTGAGGGAGTGATTAAACAATTCTCAGACAAGCGAAAGCTGAGGGAATTTGCCTCTCATAAACCACTTCTACAAGATGTCTTAAAGGGACTGCTCTAGATGGAAGCATTCCTAAGGCTAAAAAGATGTCACCAGAGAAAATAAAATCATAGAAAAGAAAGCAGATCATCCAAATACTAACTAAAGGCAAAGAATAAAACACCTAGTATACAAACAATGGAGGAGGAAGAATAAGAAGGGAGAGAAATAATCATCAGACTGTGTTTACAATAACTTAACAAGAAAGTTAAGTTAGACTGTTAGATAGTAAAAAAGCTACCCTTGAACATTTGGTAACCACGAATCTAAAGCCAGCAATGGCAATAAGTACATATCTGTCGATAATCACCCTAAATATAAATGGACTGAATGCACCAATCAAAAGACAGAGTAATAGAATGGATAAAAAAGCAAGACTCATCTATATGCTGCTTACAAGAGACTCACTTCAAACCCAAAGTTATACATAGACTACAGGAGAAGTGATGGAAAAAGATATTTCATGCAAACAACAAGGAGAAAAAGCAGGTGTTGCAGTACTCGTATCAGACAAAATAGACTTCAAAAGGAAGAAAGTAGCAAGAGATAAAGAAGGACATTATATAATGATAAAGGGCAGAAGAGAATGGCATAAAGGGGTCAATCTAACAAGAGGATATAACCATTTTAAATATGTATGCACCCAACACAGGAGCGCCAACATATGTGAAACAAACACTAACAGAATTAAAGGAGGAAATAGCAATGCATTCATTTTAGGAGACTTCAACACACCACTCACTCCAAAGGATAGATCAACCAGACAGAAAATAAGTAAAGACACAGAGGCACTGAACAACACACTAGAACAGATGCACCTAACAGACATCTACAGAACTCTACACCCAAAAGCAACAGGATACACATTCTTCTCAAGTGCACATTGAACATTTTCCAGAATAGACCACATACTAGGCCACAAAAAGAATCTCATTAAATTTAAAATACTGAAATTCTACCAACCAACTTCTCAGATTACAAAGGTATAAAACAAGAAATAAATTGTAGAAAGAAAGCAAAAAGGCTCACAAATATATGGAGACTTAACAACATTCTCCTAAATAATCAATGGATAAATGACCAAATTAAAACAGAGATCAAAGAATATATGGAGACTAATGACAACAACAACATAAAGACACAACTTCTGTGGGAGGGAGCAAAGACAGTTCTAAGAGGAAAGTATATTGCAATCCAGGCCTATTTAAAGAAGGAAGAACAATCCCAAATGAATAGTCTTAAGACACAATTACTGAAATTGGAAAAAGAACAAATGAGGCCCAAAGTCACCAGAAGAAGGGACATAATAAAGATCAGAGAAGAAATAAATAAAATAGAGAAGAATAAAACAATAGAAAAAAATCAATGAAACCAAGAGCTGGTTCTTTGAAAAAATAAACAAAATAGATAAACGCCTAGCCAGACTTATTAAGAGGAAAAGAGAATCAGAAAAACAATTCCATTCACAATTGCATCAAAAAGAATAAAATACCTAGAAATAAATCTAACAAAGGAAGTGAAAGACCTGTACTCTGAAAACTACAAGACACTCCTCAGAGAAATTAAAGAGGACACTAACAGATGGAAATCCAACCCATGCTCTTGGCTAGGTAGAATAAATATCGTCAAAATGGTTATACTACCTAAAGCAGTCTATAGATTCAACTCAATCCCTATCACAATACCAGAGCTTTCTTCATTGAACTGGAACAAATTATTCTAAAATTCATATGGAACCACAAAAGACCCCGAATAGCCAAAGCAATCCTGAGAAGAGGAATAAAACAGGGGGAATTACGCTCCCTGACTTCAAGCTCTACTACAAAGCCACAGTAATCAAGACAATTTGGTATTGGCACAAAAACAGACCCACAGACCAGTGGAGCAGAATAGAAAATCTAGACATTAACCCAAACATATATGGTCAATTAATATATGATAAAGGAGCCTTGGATATACAATGGGGAGATGACAGCCTCTTCAGCAGCTGATGTTGAAAAAACTGGACAGGTACATGTAAGAGAATGAAACTGGACTACTGTCTAACCCCATACACAAAAGTAAACTCAAGGTGGATCAAAGACCTGAATGTAAGTCATGAAACCATATAATGCTTAGAAAAAAACATAGGCAAAAATCTCTTAGACATAAACATGAGCGACTTCTTCATGAACATATCTCCCCAGGCAAGGGAAACAAAAGCAAAAATGAACAAGTGGGACTATATCAAGCTGAAAAGCTTCTGTACAGCAAAGGACACCAACAGTAGAACAAAAAGACATCCTACAGTATGGGAGAATATATTCATAAATGACATGTCAGACAAGGGGTTGACATCCAAAATATATAAAGAACTCACACACCTCAACAAACAAAAAGCAAATAATCCAATTAAGAAATGGGAAGAGGACATGAATGGATAACTTCTCCAAAGGAGAAATTCAGATGGCCAACAGGCACATGAAAAGATGCTCCACATAGCTAATCATCAGAGAAATGCAGATTAAAACCACAATGAGATATCATCTCACACCAGTGAGGATGGCCAACATCCAAAACACAAACAACAACAGATGTTGGCGAGGATGTGGAGAAAAGGGAACCCTCCTACACTGCTGGTGGGAATGCAAATTAGTTGAACCATTGTGGAAAACAGTATGGAGGTTCCTCAAAAAACTCAAAATAGAAATACCGTTTGACCCAGGAATCCCACTCCTAGGAATTTACCCTAAGAATGCAGCAGCCCAGTTTGAGAAAGACAGATGCACCCCTATGTTTATCACAGCACTATTTACAATAGGCAAGAAATGGAAGCAATGTAAGTGTCCATCAGTAGTTGAATGGGTAAAGAAGATGTGGTACATATACACAATGGAATATTATTCAGCCATAAGAAGACAAATCCTACCATTTACAACAACATGGGTGGAGCTAGAGGGTATTATGCTCAGTGAAATAAGCCAAGCGGAAAAAGACAAGTATCAAATGATTTCATTCATATGTGGAGCATAAGAGTAAAGAAAAAAACTGAAAGAAGAAACTGCAGCAGACTCACAGAACCCAAGAATGGACTAATAGTAACCAAAGGGAAAGGTACTGGGGAGGATGGGCAGGCAGAGGGACAAGGGGTATAAAGGGGCATTTCTTTTAGCAGACGTAATGTTGGGGAACGTGGGAGGGCTGTACAACTCAGAGAAGACAAGTAGTGATTCTATAGCATCTCACTAGGCTTATGGACAGTGACTGTAATGGGGTTGGTGGGGAGGACCTGATGAAGGGGGTAGTTTAATAACCGTAATATTTCACATGTTAATTGTAGATTAATGATACCAAAGTAAATTTTTAAAACTTTATTTATTGTATAACATGAGTGATCCTAAAGAAAAAAAGATTATAAGGGATGGCATGAACAACTTTTACCAACCAGTTTGACAGCTTCGACAAGTGGAAAAATTTCTAGAAAGACAAAACATGTTAAATAACACACACAAACACACAAATATATCTCCACACTCTAAAATAATTAAAGTAATTATATTAGTTATTCAAAAATCTCCATACAAAATGGCTGTGGATTCAATGGCTTCACTGGTGAATATTACCAAATATTTAAATATGTGATAATAATAAGAAGAATCATTCACAAACTCTTTAAAAGTAAAGAAAATCAGGTAGCAAATGTCAAATGATTTTAGGGACACATCTTATCTACTAGCAAAACCAGACAATAACTAACAAGTATAGAAAACTCATACAACTCAACATCAAAAAAACAAATAACCTATTTAAAAATTGGGTGGAGGACCTGAACAGACATTTCACTAAAGAAGAAATACTGATGCCCAACAGGCACATGAGAAGATGCCCTGAAAGCTAATTATCAGGAACATACAAATCAAAACCACAGTGAGATATTACCTCACACTAGATAGAATGGCCACTATCCAAAAGAGAAGAAATAAGAAGTGTTGGACAGGATGTGGCGAGATGGTAGCCTTCCTACACTGTTGGTGGGAATGTTAGTACAATTACTGTGAAAAGCAACAAGGAGGTTCCTCAAAAAATAGAAATACCATTAGACCCAGTAATTCCACTCTAGGAATTCACCTGAAAAAACAAAACCCTGAGTGGAAAAGATATATGCACCCCTATGTTTGTTGCTGCATTATTTACAGTAGCCAAGATATGGAAGCAACCTAAGTGTTCATCAGTAGACAAGTGGATAAAAATGGTGTGGTACATATATACAATGGACTATTATTCAGTCATAAAGAAAAAAAGAAATCCTGCTTTTTGCAATAACATGGATCTAGAGGGTATTATGTTCAGTGAAATAAACCAGGTGGAGAAAGACAAATGCCATATGACTTCAGTTATTTGTTAGATGTCAAAACAAAATAGAACAGAATGAATAAAATGGCAGTAGACTCATAGACACTGACAAATGAATAGTGGTGACCATGGGTGATGGTCTGGAATCAGTGTGTTGGGAGGGTGAGGGGATAATGGAGCATAAAAATTCTCAATCATAATATAAGTTGATCATAAGTAATACAGCATGGAGAATATAGTCAGTTATTCTGTAACATCTTTCTGTGTTGACAAAGAGTAACCACACTAGTGGGGGTGAGGAATTAATAATATGGGTAACTGTTAAACCACTGTGTTGTATATTTGAAACCAATATAAGATTGTACATCAATGATAGTTTAATAAGAAAAATCATAAATGAGAAAAAGATAAAACTATAAACCAAAATTCCTCATGAGTATAAAGGAAAATCCCACAAACAAAATCCAACTACTATGAAACAGGAATATACACTATGAGTGGCTGGATGTATCTCATGACTTCACATTTGGTTTGACATCTAGACGATCCTCTGGAGATCACGATAACAGCATTTTAATGGAGCTGAGAGCAAGAGTAGGTGGTCATCTCAGCAGATGCAGAAAAAGCCCTTGACTAATGCAATACCAGTTCATGGTAAAAATTCTCAGCAAATTAGTCAGGAAGGGAATTTTCTGAACCTGAAAAAAGCCATCTATGAATAATCTACAGCTAACATCACGCTTAATGGTGCAAAACAGAATGCTCTACACCTAAATTAGGAAGAGCACAAAGAGGTCCATTATAACCACTTCCATTTAACATTGCACAGCTGGTTCAAGGCCGTGCACCTAGGCCAGAAAAAGAAAGAAAAGACATCGAGACTGGGAACAAAGAAGAAAATTGTATGTATTTCCAGAAGACATGATCTTTTATATTATATAATATGAAATTAGAGTAAGTATATTGAAATATATACGATCAATAAATAAAATTTACATGATAAATAAATATGTTAAATAACAAACCTAAGCAAGGATCTGGATAGATGTTTCTTCATAGAAGATGCACGGAGATAATAAGCACATGGAAAATTCTCAATATTATAAGCCATTAGGGAATTGCTAATCAAAATCACAGTGTGATCCTTCTCCAGACCCAACAGAATTGCTATAACCAAAAGACAGATAATAACAAGTGTTGATGAGTAGTGAGTTAATTAGAACTCCCATATATGGATTCCTTTCTGAAAATAAAGGAAGGCACTTTTGGCCAAAAAAGAGTTTGGCCATTCCTTAAAATGTGAAATGTAGATTTACCATATAATCTTGCAGTGCTATTCCTGGGTATATTCCCAAAAGAAACAAAAGCATATCCACATAAAAACTTGAACATGAAAATTTACAGCAGTATTATTTACAGTAGCCATAATTAGAAACATTCAAATGCCCATCAACTGATGAATAGGAATACAAAATGTTGTATATGTATACGGACATATTAAAATGTGGATAAACCTTCAAAATGTTATGACATGATTAGAGTCACTACTGAGTGTCCGAATGCCAGCAGCAGAGACAAACACTGATACTGACGATTCATGAATACACACACACACACATACTGAAAGATTTCTTTTTTAAAACTGGCTACGAGATTGTAGGGGCTGGTAAATTCAAAGTCTGTGGAGCCAGCCAGACTTTAGAAACTTTCAGCAACAGGCTGTCTTGAGGCAGAACTTGTTTTAGGGAATACTCATTTTGCCTGTAAGGCCTTTTAATGGATTTGATGAAGCCCACATTATCAAGGATGAGTTTCTTTACTTAAGTTGATTGACTTTATACATTAACCACATCTACAAAACACCTTCAGAACAATGCTTAGGCTATTGCTTGACTGAATATCTGGGCACAAGATCCTCTGCATGCTGACATAAAATACTGCTGTCAGAGTCCATCTCCTATCAAGTTGGCAATGGTATACATCTCCATAACCCAGATTTACTCTCCAAATACAGACAATAACAAAGACATAGTTCCACTTACATGATACAAGTACTGTACATATAACTGAAAACATGTTTGCTCTGTTGACAAAGAAAGAAAACCAGGTTGTATTCGCTCTAGTTCTTGGTGTTTTGGTCTATTCATGACAAAATGAAGAAATACTCCTAACTATTACAGTTATTGCTTTTGTAGCTAGTCATCCCAGGCTTCTGGTGAGCCTTTGGACGCAGGATAGAAGCATTTCTTTAACAGGTTGCACTGCTTAATGTGCTTCTTCCTTGCTCTGGGGACACAGGCATTTCTTCTGGCTGTGATGGCCTGTGACCCCCCACATGTCCGTCAGCACCCTCTGCACAATCTACTAGGCAGGAAACACAAGGTGTGAGTCCAGTTAGCTGCTGGTGCCTGGTTCAGGGGACTTCCAGTCCAGATAGGCAGACTTGTCAAGGTGATCTCGCTGCCTTTCTGTGCTTCCCACCAAATCAACCACTTCTGTGACATCCACCAGTGATCACGTTGGCCCGTGGGGACACTTCACAGAGTGAGATGTGTGTCTGTGTAGCTGCTGTATTCTCTGTCATGATTCCTTTTCTACTGATACTTGGTCCTTAAGTCAGAATTCTTTCTACCATCCTGAAGTTGCCCTCAGCCACAGGTCTGTCCAAAGCCTTTGCCACCTGTTCTTCCCATCTCCTTATTTTTTGGCTCTTTTACAATCACTTATTTAAGGCCCAAGTCAATTCATTCTGAAGGAACTGACAATACCCTCTCCTCTCTAAGCCATAGTGACTCCAATGTTTAAACCCGTGATATACAGCCTTAGGGACAAGGATTGTGATTAAGGCACTAAGAAAATACTTAGGCAGGAAAACAGTGTCCGGATCTTAAAGGTCACTTTTTAATACATCTGGGTCATAGTCACCACACAAATATATTTCATTCCTTTCTCACCTATGTTGACTGGTAGTGTAATCATTCACATTTATTATGTAATGTTTTGCACTTATGGTGTATTTTACTTTCTTGGCCTGAAGTCACTAGTGATTGCTTCTTTAACAAGCCAATTAACCAATTTTTAAATGCTTTGTTCTTTAGGATAAATTCTCTTTCTCACAATATATTATAAATTAATGCACCTTTAGTTTTTTCAGATCATTTAACTCTTAGAATTGTGTTTAAAAATGTGTAGAATAAATAGGGCTTGCCTTTACAATGTACCAAATATTTACAAATATGCTGGTATTTACTCTTATTTATGACACTTTCATTTTCTTCTGGAGGTTTACACTAGATATGTGTTGAGGAAACGAATACAAGACTAAATTATAAATCATATTCGACAGCAAAATCGAAAAACAAAATGAAAATTTTCATTGCATTTACTTTCTCAGTATGAATGAAGAAAATGTTGCCATGTGTATCCAGAGAGAGCTGAATGTTGGGGTCTTTCCTTCCCACTTCTTTTCAGAGTGTGTGACAACTGAGTATCAAACAGCTAACCTGGGTCTGTCTTCCTGCTTTAAACTTATTTCATCATTGTGTTTCCCACCAGTTTCTGAAATGCATGTTTTCCTCTCAGAAACCTTTGCCATAGCTTACGTGACTTATCAAAGTTGCATTGAAAACAATCTTTGACATTTTTCTCACTTAATTTAGAATACATTGAAACTTAGAAGGGGAGAAAGAAAACCTAAAACAAAGATTCACACACAAGTACTTAATATCACAAATAGTAAACACACATCGAAGCTGTCCATCACAACTTGCCTGCAAGTTATATTTAAATTACTGTAACTAAAATCAATCTTGCCATTTTATTCTTGTTTTATTTATATGAAATAAGGCTGTCTTTGACAGAAAGTACAGATAAAACCAAGAGCTAATCAATCATAAATATCCTAGCAGGTTGGTAAAAAAACGGGGGATTTATCATCACTGCACTTAACACCCACATTTCTGTTTGGAATGTGCAACTCAGGGCAGACTCAGTCTCTATTTCTAAAAATGTCAGGTCTTGTGGACTGTATCATTTATCTAACAATTATGTCACTGTATTGGCAGGTGATTATTCTTGTAGATATTTGCCCCTTCAGATAGGGTCTTTCTATAGGAGTTTCCATTTAAATTGTAACATTGTTTTTACATGTATGCATGACTAAATATCTTCATCTACCTCATGTGTTCCTTGCATGTATCAGGAACTAAAGACATTCTCCATGGTGAGAGTGATGAGGGTATTGAAGGTAGTTTCAGTGTTTCGGGGAGTGCCATTTTTCTTTCTCTTTGAAAAGCACATGACATGGTATGAGGAAAACAGCATTAGCTCAGGAATCAAGATAATGGATCTTTATTCCTATTTTACTCTAAACTGTGCATTCTTGAGTAATACAAATGTTCTATGAATTACTCTGTCTATAAAATGGTAATAATGCCTAAATCACCATCTCACAAGCAGTATTATGAATATATAATCATGATGATGGATCCAAGGAGTTTCGCTGGAAAATTCAAGTATGTTGGAGGAGACATTTGACAAAATTTAGTTATTTTGGCTACACATTTAAGCATGGAAATCATTTTAAATTAAACAGTGTTAATGCAAATCTTTCTGCAACAGCTTTCAAGGTTCCCTGCCTTCTAAACCTTTGGGCAGAGTCTCTTCTGTTTTGACTTCTCCAGACATGCATGACAACCATTGGGCTTTGGGCTTCCCAGGCTTTTTATTGTTTGTAGACAGGAAACATAATTTAGCTTTACATTAATTAGTATAGCAGTAATTATCTAACTTCTTAGTGAAAAATGCTTTATTTACATGTTTTAATGTCTCAGCTAAAGAAACACTTTTCGAGCATAAATGTTTTATATATATATATAATCTTCAGTATTTTTCCTTCCCCAAATCAAAGTGTGTAAAGATGCCACACACTGCTGACCGCCCCCCCTCCCCTCATCAACTGAGTTTCATCTAGGAAAGCAGTCCTCCTTTCCTGAAGTGCACATGTACACATACACAAAAACACACACAAGTATGAGTTCCTATGTAAATAAATGTCAGTGTTTGTGTTTACGAAGAAGAAAAGGCAGTTTCGTAGCACTATAAATGAATTGCTTAGGACTAATGAAATTCAAATATGAAACAAAAATTTATCTTGACAATACAGGTATTTTAAATTATAAACCATGCATATTATCTGTACATATTCATCATGTTTAAAAAATCAGTGGTACAAATAAATTTTTGGCATATTATTACCACTGAATGTAGCAACTATTTTAGATTTTTGTTTGTAACTTCTTTAGATAAGTTAGAAAATAATTTTTGACCCTGTTCACAGATTGTTGGAGGGTATGAACTTCATTATTTAGCAAAAAAAAAAAAAAAATCACCATGCTCCAAGAACATAACTCTTAGCTGTCCTTCAATTAAAAGAGTTAGATTAGTTCATGTCTATTGGTGTTATTAATATTTTTAAAATTTTTTCCCTTTGTTACTTATCTCTTCTATCTCACTGTTTTTTGTATTTTTGTTTCTATATTAGGCAGGAGGGTCTGTGAAAATCAAAGTCTTGTCAATATCTGTCTCATTCCATTCCACCTCTGATCAGTTTAGGAGTTATCTGATTTCTGCTTGAAAATGTTCTCAGAATTTTCCTTGTTGTTATTATGTTTCCCGTTTTTTAATTCTTTCCCTATATCCAATCATTTCCACTATAATTTTATGGTTTCCGACTGGCGTGTTCATACACATGTGAGTATAACTGATCTTTTTCTCTTATGGGTTAAGCCTTTCAAACAGGTGCAAACTTCACCACATTCTTTTTTAACCTTAGTACTGATAAAAGGTCCTGGTTACTTAGAGATCTGTTATTATACTAATATTTACTAATATTATAGTAATATATACTAATTATTATACTAATAATTCATTAGATTAGCATAAATATTGAAAATTGGTAAGGTTAATTGTATCACCATAAGTAGAGAACACAAAGAACTGATAATGATTTTTGATACAGAATGAATACATATTTATTGTTTGCTTATCATGACTACATAAATAATACGTTATTTTAATAAACATAAATATCAGAAAACAAGAGAAAATTAAAAAAGGAATATTTTACTCTCAGATACCATTAATTTTTTATCAAAGCAAAGGACTCTGTGACTGATAGAAATACATCATTACATATTAATGTAAGTCATGCTTCATATCACTGGTATTGGTGCATCAAAATCCCTTATGTAACTACATTCCTAAGAAAGGTGCTCTTATTCTCTAAGAAATTATTTCTTACAAAATCAGTGCTAGACCAAAAAAAAATTATACATATTTTAATATATAAACTATGATTTAAAATACATACATATTTATAATTCATTGCTAATGTCGCCTAAAATGACTGTAAAAATTCTATAAAAATAGAATGAGATGTTTTCCAATAAAATATAGAGTATTTATTGCAATTAAGTCTACTACATCAATCCTTATCAAAAGTTCCAACTGAGAGAAGATATTACACACCAAAATTATAGAATTACCAATGAAATGATTTGTTATTTGATGATATGTACATAAATGTAAATACTGAGACATTATAATATTACAGGTGATTTATAATTTGGAAAAAACAACCGTATAGGCAGGAAATGAGAGTTTAAAATAAATATCGGTTGAAGTATCAATATCAATATGAAGGAATCAATTCCTGCAAGTAACTCATTTTGTAAAGAAGTAAATTATTTCTGTAACAATTTTCTCAGTGCCATGGTGACATCCTTGTTCCTTAGACTGTATATCAGGGGGTTAAACATGGGAATCATGATGGTATAGAAGAGAGAAAGCACTTTACTAGTTCCTGCTGAGTGACTGGTCTTGGGTCTTAAATACGTAATAATGCTTGATCCGTGGAACAATGCTACAACCACGAGATGAGATGAACAGGTGGAGAAGGCTTTGGCCCGACTTGTGGCTGATGGCAGTTTAAGGATTGTGGAGATGATTTTGGTATAGGAGATAAGGATCAACAGAAATGGAACCATGAGAAAAAACACAGCAACTATGTATACCATCATTTCATTCAAAAAGGTGTCCCCACAGGCTAGGCTGAGTATTGGGGGGATGTCACAGAAGAAGTGGTTGATTAATTGAGAACCACAAAAGGGCAGAGAGAAAATCTGGCATGTCTGCCCTATCTGGACTGGGATTCCACCGATCCAGGAGCCAGCCACCAGCTGGACACACATTTTGTGGTTCATGACTAGAGGATAGTGCAAAGGGTTACAAATGGCCATGTAGCGGTCATAGGCCATCACGGCCAGGAGGAGACACTCTGTGGCTCCCAGCGTAAGAATAAAGTACATTTGGGCAGCACAGGCAACTAAAGAAATCGTTCTTCTCTGGGTCCAAAGATTCATGAGCATTCTGGGGAGAGGAACTGATACATAGCAGATTTCCAAAAAGGAAAAATTCCCCAGGAAGAAGTACATGGGGGTGTGGAGAGCAGGGTCTAGTTTTGTTACTACAAGTATGATGCCATTGCTCAGCAAGGTAATGATATAGATGACTAAAAACGTGCCGAACAGAAATGACTGGAGACAGAGGAACATCCGCAAAGCCCAACAGAACAAATCCCATCAATTCAGTTACATTTTCCTCTGCTGGTTTATCTTGGTCTTTCATCTGTGGAAAGGAGCAATTTATCATGTGCTTTTCACTTTACCTCCATGGGTCAGTGCTGCTCCCTAAATTGCATCAGGATATCAAGACTAGTTTTTGTAATAACTGCAGTTGTTTCTTATTTAATAATGTCACTAGTTATGTATTTCCCAGTCTCTCAGTTTATACCCTGTGAATTATCACTGTACACACTCTCCTGAAATTTCTTTTAAGATATTATTATTGACTACAACCCAGAATAAACCAACTATGCCCTTCTCAGCACAGACTCAAAAAAAAAATTTAGTAGTCACTGAAAACAGGCCTACAGCTTTGCTATGTCATCTTGCTTTGAATTAATTGCACTTCTTGACAATGCTATTGTACTTTTCTATTACACTTTAGTAGCACATACTATTCTGCATTTTACCAGGAGAAATGAGAGAATATTTTATTGTACATATGGATATAAAACAAATATTTTTCATCGGATACTAAGTGAGGAATATTAGAGGGTTTTAATCAGGAGGAGTTGCCTGGGAACACAGGTACAGACAGATAGAAACAATAAAGAAGGTAGCCCTGTGTAAACAGGGACAGTCTTGCAGTGAGTCCCTTCCCTGTCTGCACATGTGTGGGCAGGCGAACAGAAGTACTGGCTGTCGTGTCCATGTGTGCTGCGTGCATCTGCACCAGATTTGTTGTTCCTTGAAAACAACACTTCAAATATATTTCTAAATTCACTTTTCTTAAAGAAAATGATATTGAGACTAACAATGATAGATAATTCGATCATTTGTACACAGTCTTTGTGATTGTATGTTGGTGTTTATTTTTGTATTAGAATTGAGTTTGAATCTTAACTCCATGATTTCTTATCTGTGTGATACTAAACAATTGTTTAAACTTCTAAGTTTGTCTTCTGTATTTTTGGAAAATTAAATGAGATAATATTTGTCGGATTACCTATTAATTTTAATCTGATTACTTAAAGTTCTATAATTATGACTATTATATAAATATGACATTACATTCTTAAATATTTGGTCTTCAAGGTTGTTACAGATTTTCTGGTAGAATTTATTTAATAGAATTACTGCCTGACTTCTTGGTAATCACTTTTCTCCATTCTCTCCTTTCATGAGGGCCAGGGTTAGTGAAGGTGAGTAAGACCCCATAGGTACTGAATTTAAGAGGGACTCTCATGTTCAGGGCTGATTCCACAATGAACACTCCTGAAAGTCAGTACCACCTTAGATACAGTAAATTTTATTATTCTAAGTTTTACTCTTCATTCTGAGCAGTAGGAAAAACACACACACTCATTTACTTTTCTTTGTATCACATGGTTGATGTGGAAATGGAAAGAGATCTTAAAGCAGTCATCAGTGTAATAGAATACCAAACCCTTCAGCTGAGAGTTCTCCATGACTTCTTTGCCAATATTTTTGTTTGTATTTATATCTGCCCTGCAATCCAAGAGTACACAGCACTGTTCAGACCATAGTTTCAAGGTGGCCAATTCCGTTTGTGTGTCTTTCCTTTCACTCACATTAAGGGATCTGGGAGGTAAGGACTGTGACTATCTTCCTACTTGGGATCAATACAGATCTTAGAAAATGTTTGTATGCCTAATATGGTGATGAATAATTGATTCTGAAATTACCTAAAACAAAGAGATTTTAAATGAAATCATCATTCTTAAAAGGGAGAAAAGTATTAACATACAAGAAAATAAAACTCTAATCATGCATCACTTTAATGAATGACAACATTTAGCAATAATGATTTCACTCTTATTACTTGAATAAAATTACTTCCAGTGCTAAAGAAAATTTATAATGTACAAATTCAATTTTTGGTGATGAAATCATCAATGAGTAATGTGATAGAGGTAGGGTTTGTACATTTCTCAATCGCAAATTAAGGTATACAGAGCAGAGATGTACTCTGTGTACTCTCATAAAATTATATGTTTTTCTTATAAATGTTTAAGTTCTCATCAAGCAATTGAAGTGAAACTTGATTTTGTAATAGTTTTATTTGAATTCAAGCCTTCAGTCTCTGAAAAGCCCAAATAATGAAGGCAATCTTTAATGATATTCTAACTCAGTTCGATGTTGCAAGCAACCCAACCCTCAGCTGTATTTTTATATTTGATATAAATTAACAATTTAAATCATAAAAACAGTATTGAATTTGACATTCTTTTTCATTATTTTATATCTCCTTACTTGTATAATTTTTTCTTTAAAATTAATGTTCTTTGGATTCCCCAATGGTTGTAATCTTATTTACTGGATTGTTTTATTTTAAACCTCCCATTACAATGTCATGCTGGATGCATAAATTCAACACTTATTTGTTACATTATATTGGCTAAAAATGAAGTTTCCTGTAATACCTAGGCCTAGAAAAAATACTTCAATTATTAGTTTTTCAGTATTTCAAAGAGATTCAACATCATTACTTATTATTATTCTTTCATTGTAAATTTTGTTTAATAGCATCAGAAATGATAGGAGTTGCTTTAAGAAGGTGACACACATTTGCTACTGTGTGTTAAATGCTAACTTTAAATTTAACAATATGCTCTGATGCTTACTGTCAGTTTAAAGAGCTTCGTATTTACCTTTCTTATTTGGAATGTTGCTGATGTTTCTCACATAGTGGGTTTAATACTTAAATCTCTGTATGTGAAATTACTTGCTTCATCAAAGGTATTCAAGCTGGCTTAAAAATATTCTGTTCCTTCTAAACATAAAGTGCTCTTTAAATGAAATTAGTTATATCTACTCCAGGGATGTCTTCCACCTAACACTTAAGTTTTTAATTAAAAGCCTATTTTTGGCACTACTTTTCTCTTTTCTTCCATAAAGTTCTCACTACCTGGAAATACTTTCTCTTCAACCTCTCCATGGAATACAGTGCACGGCACATCTCATTTGTTAAGTCATGGTTGAGGTGCAGAGCAACATCATTTGAGACCATCCAAAATTGACGCAAACCCAGTCTCACCTTATCTATTATGAACACTCCATAAGGAGCTTCTGTTCCTATTAGACTGAGATCTTAGACTTGTTTCTCTGACATTCTCCTCTCTCCTAGGTTCCTTGATGACTAATTAGAGGCTGTCTTGTGTAACAGTGGAATAAATGTTCTGATGGCAAACGTTTTATTTTTATATACAAAACTAATATATGTTGGTTTCTTCAAAACCACTTTAGCTAACTGAGATTTGGCTGTTGAACATAAAATAGTTTCCTAAGTTAATTAAAATTTTCATACAAATTAAAAAGAACATCTTAACAGGGAGAAAGTTTTCCTGCCCTTTGCAGCATATCACCGTCTTTTCCCATTTTACATCTTTAAGGTTTGAATATTTAGGCTTTACTTATGATAAGATGAGAATCTGAAATACGTCCAGCAGAGATCATGGGAAGGACACGAAGCAAACCTGTGTGGATTCCAGGATTCAGTTCTGGGCAAAACTAATTTTTCCCCACCCTTGGATTGTTTAAGAATCTTGGCATGGAATAAATTTCTCATGATGAAAATAGGATGTTGATCCCTGTTATTTAGTAAATAATGATTTCTAAAGGTTTATGAATATGAAGATAAAAATATTTACGAGGAGGGAGCTCCTGTAGTAATGTGGTAACAGAGTGACTGGGGAAGTTACTTGCATGTAGCAGGAGCCATGTGTCAGAGATCTTGGATGCCAGTGAGGAGCATGTGGTGACAGAGGCCTCATGGGAACCAGGGGTGACAAAGAACAGCAGGAGAGTGAGCGGCCAGCCAGGCCTGAGCTACTGGGGACGCACCTCCCAGAAACAGCTGTGCTGAAAGGAGCTCTGGCGCCTGGTGACGAGCACCGCGCAGTGCTGGGCGTGAATAGGCATCTTCCAGTGCCTCCACGGAGTAGGAAAAGAGTATATGTAGGTATATACACATACAGAGAGAGAGTAGAAAAATGAGTAGAAATTTGTATTTAAGCCAAAAAGTGTCCAATACCAGTAAGAGTTTGTCATGTAATAAAAGTAGCTTACCAAGTTGGTAAAATATGGACATATAAAATAAATATTTTGGAGACAATTGGACAGCCTTAAAGGAAATAATGATAAACTTCTCTTAATACTTTATATTTTGGCAAGAAAAACTGCAAATGAGACAGAGATTTAAATAGTTTAGACAGTAAAATGATGAGAGCATTTTAAGAAAACATTTTATAGTTTTGGAGTAAGGAAAGTTTAATTATGAGGAAATACAGAATGTAGGGCACAAAAAAAAATTGTGTAAAAAGTAATAACTCTGCATTGTACAAAGAAACAGGTCCCAAAAGTAAAGTCTATAGAATTGATATAATGGGAAAAATAATTACAAATGATACCTCAAATAAAGTTCTCTTGGCTTGTTTTTATATACTGAAGCAAAGTCTGAAGTATAAATAGGAAAATGGACTAATTAGATGTGACAGTTCACAGAAAAGAGAGAAAAATGATCCCTCAAATAGGGACAGATATTCAACCTTATTTATAAAACAAAAATTAAATTTTAACTGAAAAATGATTTAGTTTAGAAAAAATTCTGAGACATTATCTTATGCATCATTCACCAATATCACAGTTATGTTTACTGTTTGGATCAATCACTAAAACATACACAGATATGAAGTTATGTAGTAACATGATATTGGAACACGTTTGTACTTGGAACAGATTGTGAACAAGGGTTAATAATCACGTGGGCGAACTCTCTCCGACTTAATGAGTCTTATTTTGGACATTGTCATCTATTCTTTTTATTTAACAGCTCTATTTAGGATGCCTCTAAAATATGAGTTTTAATATTTTTCCAGTTTTAAAGTGTTTAAAGAAAGAAGACTGACTTGCTATGATCAAGTGCATCCTAAATAAATAGAAGTTCTTTTTTATTTGTTTTAAGTGTTGGAAATGATACGTGGCTTATTTTTAAGTATATCCATTTACATAAATGGAGTAATTCATTTATCTAAAATAATTCAGCAGTACCCCCAGTCTTGAATCATTTTTGTTGTCAATGATTTTTTTTAAGTTAAAGGCAATTCCTTTCTGTGAATTAGATTCAGGAAGAAATAGAAGAATGGCATAAAAATAATAAAGAATATTGGGTTTTTCTTTTTGTTATAAAACATATGTTCATTAAAAAAGTAGGATATACATATTACATCCAAATGTTACATATCATATATATTATATGATATGTATGTAACATATACATATAAATTATTGGGAATTCAAATACTATCTTTTAACCATAACTAAGAGATATATACATTATGATTTTGGCTTGTTTTGCTAACAATATGCTTCAACTTTGTTGTATGTAATTGTGTTTAATTTATTTTTATCACTCTTCAGTTTTCTTCTTTGTCGAATTATCACTATCACTTTCCACTCTAATTGGAGAAGGATTTGCTCTTATGAAAGATGCAAACATGAACCTTCTTGGACATGTCCCCTGACAGACACATGCACGCATGTCTGCGGTACATGCCGAGGGGTAAGATTCTCTAGATAAGGGCAAGCTGACTGTTAAAGTGATCCGTGCTGGCAGGCAATGAGAGCTCCCGCTGTGCCACATCCTTTACACAAGTAGTTGGATTTGTCTTTTTTTTTTTTTTGTCTTTCTGATAAGTCATAGATCTCTTTGGTTTTATTTTGTATTTTATTGAATGCTAATGTGACTTTCCTTTGTTTTCTGACCATTTGGATTATCTTCTTTTGTGAAACACCTTTTTAGTTCCTTCTCAGTTTTTCTCTTGAAATTTCTGTGTTTTTGATTTCGTAGACTTGTTTACATATGGTGTATTTAAACCCTTCTGTCAAAAATCTTCACTGCAAATGGCTTCTTCGGATGAACACTACTTCTTAATAAATACAGTTGGACTTATCTTTGTTTTCCGCCATGGCTAATAATTTTATTTGAAAAAATACTTTTGTCACACTGACATTATGAAGATAACATACATTACCTTTGTAAAGATTCATCGTGTTGCATTTCATATTTAGGTTTACAAACTCTGTGGGATTTTTTTAATAGTTGATATGAAGTAAAGGTCAAGTGTTTTCTTTTCTTTTTTTATTTTACAAATTTACATTCATTTAAATTAATATAGTTTATTAAAAGACCACCTTTCTACACTATTCTGCAGTATAGACTTTTACATATTCAAGTCTGTCCATATTCTATAGTCATTCAACATATATTCTCTAGAAGCTTTCCATATATGGTCATCCTTACTGGCTAATATCTTTTCTTTTCTAAACAAATGATAACAATAAAGGGGGAGAGGAACTAGAATATACAGTATAAATTTTAGAATAAAATACTCATTTTAGTGAAGATGGATTATTAAAGATACTGTGTCTTTTAATTAACAGTCTCAAATCAGCAGTGAATTTGTGCTGACAGAGAGTAGTCTGCTAAATATAAAACTTGATGAAAAATTAGTTTCTTATTTTAAATGCAACCACCCAGTATATCACCCTGATATCAGAAAATCCAGCATAAAATGACCAGTTCAAGAATGAGTATGGATAATCAATCCATATTAAGGCAGAAAAATAAACTTCAAGATAACTCTTGATTAGAT
>JAVSCE010004013.1:0-26421 GCA_032199065.1 Smutsia gigantea | reverse complement strand
GGTGATATCTCATTGTGGTTTTAATTTGCATTTCTCTGATGATTAGTGATGTGGAGCATCTTTTCATGTGCCTGTTGGCCATCTGACTTTCTTCTTTGGAGAAGTGTCTGTTCAGATCCTCTCCCCATTTTTTAATTGAGTGATTTGATTTTTTTTTATTGAGGTGCGTGAGCTCTTTATATATTTTGGATGTCAACCCCTTATCAGATATGTCATTTATGAATATATTCTCCCATACTGTAGGATGTCTTTTTGTTCTACTGATGGTGTCCTTTGCTGTACAGAAGCTTTTCAGCTTGATATAGTCCCACTTGTTCATTTTTGCTTTTGTTTCTCTTGCCTGGGGAGATATGTTCATGAAGAAGTTGCTCATGTTTATGTCCAAGAGATTTTTGCCTATGTTTTTTTCTAAGAGTTGTATGGTTTCATGACTTGCATTCAGGTCTTTGATCCACCTTGAGTTTACCTTTGTGTATGGGGTTGGACAGTAGTCCAGTTTCATTCTCTTACATGTAGCTGTCCAGTTTTTCCAACACCAGCTGCTGAACAGGCTGTCATCTCCCCATTGTATATCCAACGCTCCTTTATCAAATATTAATTGACTGTATATGTTTGGTTTAATGTTTGGATTTTCTATTCTGTTCCACTGGTCTGTGGGTCTGTTTTTGTGCCAATACCAAATTGTCTTGATTACTGTGGCTTTGTAGTAGAGCTGGAAGTTGGGAAGCCTGATCCCCCCTGCTTTATTTTTCCTTCTCAGCATTGCTTTGGCTATTTGGGGTCTTTTGTGGTTCCATATGAATTTTAGAATAATTTGTTACAGTTCGTTGAAGAATGCTATAGGTATTTTGATAGGGATTGCATTGAATCTGTAGATTGCTTTAGGTAGTATAGCCATTTTGACAATATTTATTCTTCCTAGCCAAGAGCATGGGATGAATTTCTATTTGTTTGTTAGTGTCCTCTTTAATTTCTCTTAGGAATGTCTTGTAGTTGTCAGGGTATAGGTCTTTCACTTCCTTCGTTAGGTTTATTCCTAGGTATTTTATTCTTTTTGATGCAATTGTGAATGGAATTGTTTTTCTGATTTCTCTTTCTGTTAGCTCATTGTTAGTGTATAGGAAAGCAACAGATTTCTGTGTATTAATTTTTACCCTGCAACTTTGCTGAATTCAAATATTAGATCTAGTAGTTTTGGAGTGGATTCTTTAGGGATTTTTATGTACAATATCATGTCATCTGCAAATAGTGACAGTTTGACTTCTTCTTTACCAATATGGATGCCTTGTATGTTTTTGTTTTGTCTGATTGCAGTGGCTAGGACCTCCAGTACTATGTTGAATAACAATGGGGAGAGTGGGCATCCCTGTCTTGTTCCCGATCTTAGATGAAAAGCCTTCAGCTTCTTGCTGTTAAGTATGATGTTGGCTGTGGGTTTGTCATATATGGCCTTTATGATGTCAAGGTATTTGCCCTCTATACCCATTTTGTTGAGAGTTTTTATCATGAATCGATGTTGAATTTTGTCAAATGCTTTTTCAGCATCTATGGAGATGATCATGTGGTTTTTGTTCTTTTTGTTGATGTGGTGGATGATGTTGATGGATTTTTGAATGTTGTACCATCCTTGCATCCTGAGATGAATCCCACTTGATCATGGTGTATTTTCCTCTTGATGTATTTTTGAATTTGGTTTGCTAATATTTTGTTCAGTATTTCTGCATCTATGTTCATCAGGGATATTGGTCTGTAATTTTATTTTTTGGTTGGGTTTTTGCCGGGTTTTGGTATTAGAGTGATACTGGCTTCATAGAATGAGTTTGGAAGTATTCCCTCCTCTTCTATTTTCTGGAAAACTTTAAGGAGAATGGGTATTATGTCTTCTCTATATGTCTGATAAAATTCAGCGGTGAATCCATGTGGCCTGGGGGTTTTGTTCTTGGGTAGTTTTTTGATTACCGATTCAATTTCATTGCTGGTAATTGTTCTGTTTAGATTTTGTTTTTCTTCCTTGGTCATTCTTGGAAGGTTGTATTTTTCTAAGAAGTCCATTTCTTCTAGGTTTTTCAGCTTGTTAGCATTTAGATTTTCATAGTGTTCTCTAATAATTCTTTGTATTTCTGTGGAGTCCCTTGTGATTTTTCCTTTCTCATTTCTGATTCTGTTTATGTGTGTAGATTCTTTTTTTCTCTTAATAAGTCTGGCTAGGGGTTTATCTATTTTATTTATATTCTAAAAGAAGCAGCTCTTGGTTTCATTGTTTTTTTTCTATTGTTTTATTCTCCTCAATTTTATTTATTTCTTCTCTGATCTTTATTATGTCCCTCCTTCTGGTGACTTTGGGCCTCATTTGTTCTTCTTTTTCCAGTTTCAATAACAGTGACTTTAGACTATTCATTTGGGATTGTTCTTCCTTCTTTAAATAGGCCTGGATTGCAATATACTTTCCCCATAGAAGTGCCTTTGCTGCGTCCCAGAGAATTTGGGGCTTTATGCTGTTGTTGTCATTTGTCTCCATATATTGCTTGATCTCTGTTTTAATTTGGTCATTGATCCACTGATTATTTAGGAGCATGTTGTTAAGTCTCCATGTGTTTGTGAGCCTTTTATATTCTTTCTAAAATTTATTTCTACATAACCTTTGTGATGGGAGAAGTTGGTTGGTAGAATTTCAGTGTTTTTGAATTTACTGAGGTTCTTTTTGTGGCCTAGTATGTGGTCTATTCTGGAAAATGTTCCATGTGCACTTGAGAAGAATGTGTATCCTGCTGCTTTTGGGTGTCGAGTTCTGTAGATGTCTGTTAGGTCCATCTGTTCTAGTGTGTTGTTAGTGCCTGTGTCCTTACTTATTTTCTGTCTGGTTGATCTGTCCTTTGGAGTGAGTGGTGTTTTGTAGTCTCCTAAAATGTAAGCATTACATCCTTTTTCCTCCTTTAATTCTGTTAGTATTTGTTTCACATATGTTGGTGCTCCTGTTTTGGGTGCATATATATTTATAATGGTTATAGCCTCTTGTTTGACTGACCCTTTTATCATTATGTAATGTCCTTCTTTATCTCTTGCTACTTTGTTTTGAAGTTTATATTGTCTGATACAAGTACTGCAACACCTACTTTTTTCTCACTATTAGTTGCATGAAATATATTTTTCCATTCCTTCACTTTGAGTCTGTGCATATCTTTGGGTTTGAGGTGGGTCTCTTCTAAGCCGCATATAGATGGGTCTTGCTTTTTCATCCATTCTATTACTCTGTGTCTTTTTATTGGTGCATTCAGTCCATTTACATTCAGCGTGATTATTGATAGATACGTATTTATTGCCATTGCAGGTTTTAGATTCGTGGTTACCAAAGGTTCAAGGGTAGCTTCTTTACTATCTAACAGTCTAACATAACTCTCTTATTAAGCTATTATAAACACAGTCTGATGATTCTTTATTTCTCTCCCTTCTTATTCTTCCTCCTCCTTTCTTAATATGTTAGGTGTTTTATTCTGTACTCTTTTGTGTTTCCTTTGAGTATTTTTGTGGATAGTTGATTTTATTTTTTGCCTTTAGTTGGTATTTGGATGGTCTGCTTTCTTTGCTGTGATTTTATTTTCTCTGGTGACATCTATTTAGCCTTAGGAGTGATTCCATCTAGAGCAGTTCCTTTAAAATATTCTGTAGAAGTGGTTTGTGGGAGGCAAATACCCTCAACTTTTGCTTGGCTTGGAATTGTTTAATCCCTCCCTAAAATTTAAATGATAATCGTGCTGGATACAGTATTCTAGGTCCAAGGACCTTCTGTTTCATTGCATTAAATATAGTATGCCATTCTCTTCTGACCTGTAAGGTTTCTGTTGAGAAGTCTGATGATAGTATGATGGGTTTTCCTTTGTAGGTGATCTTTTTTCTCTCCCTGGCTGCCTTTAATACTCTGTCCTTGTCTTTGATCTTTGCCATTTTAATTATTATATGTCTTGGTGTTGTCCTCCTTGGTCCCTTGTATTGGGAGATTTGTTGGCTTCCATGGTCTGAGAGACTATTTCCTTCCCCAGCTTGGGATAGTTTTCAGCAATTATTTCTTCAAAGACACTTTCTATCCCTTTTTCACTCTCTTTTTCTTCTGGTACCCTAATAATGTGAATATTGCTCCATTTGGATTGGTCACACAGTTCTCTTAATATTCTTTCATTCCTAGAGATCCTTTTATCTCTCTCTGCCTCAGCTTCTTTGTACTCCTGTTCTCTGATTTTTATTCCATTAACAGTCTCTTGCATATCGTCCAGTCTGCTTTTAAGCCCATATATCAATTGTTTCATTTCTGTAATCTCGTTTCGGACTTCATCCCTTAGCTCTTGCATATTTCTCTGTGGGTCTGTCAGCATGGTTATGACTTTTATTTTGAATGCTTTTTCAGGAAGATTGGTTAAATCTGTCCCACCAGGCCGTCTCTCTGGAGTTATCTGAGTGATTTTTGATGGGACCAGATTCTTCTGTCTTGTATGGTGATAGAAGTGGTCACAGGCAGGTGGCACGAGTGTCAGCTGGGAGAACAAAGTCCCTTCCTGCTTGTTGTTTACCTTGCCCTTCTCCGTAGCCTATGCCGGTTGCCCTCACCATGGGAGGCAGTCTCGGGGTACTCCCCTGATCTGCCATGGGCTGGGCCACCCTCCGGCTAGCCTAGATCACTGTGGGGAATGGCACCCACGCTGGGTGCATTCTACTGCAAGCATGGGCCCCTTCGTGCCTTCTGGACCTTGCTCTGGCTTCCATCGCCTGTGCCGGTTAGCTGCACACTGGGAGGCAGTCTCTGGGATGATCCCCTGAGCTGCCCAGGGGTCAGGCCACCCTCAGGCTAGTGTAGAGCACTGCAGAGGTGGGGGGATGCAGCCATGCCAGGTTCATTCTACTGCAAGGACGGCTCCCCTTCATGCCTTCTGGAGCTTGCTCCAGCTTCCGCTGCCTGGCACAGTTAGCTGCACACCGGGAGGAGACTCTGTGTAGTTGCTGTGGGTGGGGCTGCTCTCTTGTCTGCTCTGTAGCTGTGGCGGGTCAGCAGGTCCTTTTGCAGCGCTGGCCAGGGGGAATGAATGGCAGGCTGCTTATCACCGTGAGGGGCTTCACCATGAGGGGCTTCACTGCTTTACCTGGCAGGGCTCTAGGGGGCCTGAAGTTCCTCAGATTCCCAGCTTGCTGGGCTGAGTGTGCTGGGACAATTTTGTTCTGCTATTGGGCCCTTGTCTCTTCAAGACTTTTAAAAAAGGACCTGCTTTTCTTTTGTCCCAGGGGAGCTGTCTGTGTGGACCCGCTCGCAGTCTCCGCCTCGGATCCTGCCCTTCTGTTTCTCTAATCTCCAATATACCATGCGATGCATGTCTGTGCTCCCAGTGCAGATCGCCAGGGCTGGTTATTTAGCAGTCCTGTGCTTCCACTCCCTCCCCTCTCTGATTCTTTTCCTCCTGCCGGTACGCTGGGGGTGGGGGAGTACTGCCAGGTCCTGCCAGGTCCTGCCAGGTCGCGACTTTGTATCTTACTCTTTTTGTGAGATGCTGAGTTCTCGCAGATGTAGATGTAGCCTGGCTGTTGTACTGTATTTTCTGGTCACTCTTTTAGGAATAGTTGTATTTGTTGTATTTGCAAAAAGATATATGGTTTTGGGAGGAGATTTCCGCCGCCCTGCTCATGCTGCCATCTTGAGCCCGCCCCTCACAAATTCACTTTTGAATCAGATTTATCAATGTCTGTAGATGATGGGGCAGCATTTTCAAAAAGTCTGCTTTACTATGCTCAGTATGCAATTTTTTCTCCAAGCTTTGGACATCTATTAACAAGTTTTGATGCTGTGGCTTTCTTTTGTCTTACCAAATGGTGTCAGCAGAAGGCTTTTAGACAATAAGCATGACTCAAGTCGTCCTAAAATTTCATGGTTTCATAGTTTTCCAGTCTTGGCTCCAGATGAACTAAAAGTTTGTATACAATCATTGGCAAATGCATCACGATTCCTACATGGCCAATAAAGATTTCAAGATACTCTCCAAATTCAGAGAAGTTGAAATATGAAATAAAATTCCTAGAATCAAAATATTGTTTCTAGAAACCAAGTGAGGTGGTTATAAATTAGTAAAAGGACTTAATAGATTTTAAACATCATGCCTGTATAATACTTTTTTATTTAGATATTCCTGTGTTCACTGAAATAATAAGACAGGGTGCTATGAAGAATATTATACCTGCTAGGTTTTAGAGAAAAATTTCAGACCTAGAGTCTGCAGCAGCTCCTTATAGGGTACTATTTTTAGAGGTTAAAGTGGTTACCTTGCCCCCAAATAACTCTTATATCCCTGCCAGAGTCTCTGAAATTCCAAAGAATTTAAATTCTTTTAGGGAAGATGCATGTTAAAAACAGTGTAGAAACAGGGATGTGTTAACTTGTTACTAGTCAATAACAGCTCCGGTTAAGATTGTTTATCAGAATAATTGTGGAATCGACAGCCTAGTTAGAAAGAAACTAATCCATAGACATGTAATAAGAAGAATAATTGCAAAGTAATAAACATAAACAAACTGGCAGAGTATGGCATAAACTAAATATATAAATGCTATACTTGTTAACAGGATCACAATCTACCTACCCTCAACAAATGACCATCTTAACTGACCTTAACAATCTTAAGGTGGACAACTGATTCTGGAAATGCTTTCCATATCCATCAATTAATGTCTTCAGGGCACTTAAAAAAAAATTGTATTCTTTAAAAAGTGGGATTATTGTAGACTGGTAGGTAAAGAATAGGCAACTTTCTGAATGTGGCCTCTGGAAATTTCCTACACCTGTTTTATCCCTCACCTTCCCTATCTGTTCTGGACAGAATAACCATGCCTACCTGTATCCATGAGCATGCCTTTCACTTTGTTTTCTACTGGCTTCCCACATAGTCGCCAAATGCATGTTGCAGTTTCTGGCATCGCATCTGGTCATAAAAGCAGACAGTGAAAGAAAATAGGATGTTTCTTCCTTCAGTTTTGCTTTAAGGAAGAGGAAACATTTCCCAGATACCCTGTGGTTCATTGGCCAGAACTGATTCACATGCTATTCCTTACCCATGGCTGGCAAGGGAGGAGGTTTTACTGTGTTCTTTACCAGCTTGGATTCACTCCTGAGTCACTTGTGAGGGATAGGAGCCCTGAATAAATAGGAATTCAACAAAGAAGTAGATGGGAATGGTTGTAAACTGGCCATCTAACAGTTCTGTTATACTGTCTATCCCATAAGATTACTGAAAGCTAAATGATATAACTCCCACAAAATACTTAGTAATAGTGATGACAATGACAGCCACTTTGATGGCATGTGCTGTGTGTAATACATTCTCCTATACACACATAACTTTACATAGACAGCAAGCCTCACAGAGACCCATAGGGAGTTAGTTTGTATTACTGAATGTTTTACAGATGTGGAAAGTGGGCAAAAAAAGATTAAATAACTTGCCCAAGGCTTCACAGCTTGTGGGTGGCTCTGCTGGGATTAGAATCTGTAGGGTGGTCCTAGGGCTCATCTGCTTAATCATACTCTTGGAAAATGGTAAGTGCTCAACCCATTAGGCTATTATCATCTCTCAGAAGACCTACATTCCTCAAGCAACAGTTAGTTTTTCTTTTTTTGTTCTGTCCTTTGGAGTGATAGAAAGATACATCTAAGAAAATGTAATAGAAAGGGTTTGAATGAAAATTTAATAGAAATGTTTTTCAAACATTATATCATAACTGATTAGTGGGTCATGGAACCTACTTAATGAGTCACAACCAGAGTTTAAAAAGAATAAAATATAATACAACGGTAGGATTAAACAGTGAAATCAAATGAAAAGTATCAGGGTACACCCCATGTAATAAAATAACTTGTATCTCTTTCCAATATATGCCTCTTTTGTATATGTGTTCTAGCTTGCCAAATAAAATGTACTTCTCATTTTAGGTTGTGGTCAAAACAAGTTGGAAAAACCTATTGTACAGTCTTGCTAGTCAAAGTGTGAAGGAGCAGCTTCTGGCAATCTTGTGAGAAATGCAAATCTCAGGCTCCACCCTAGACCTCCTAGAGTCAGAATCTGCATTTTAACAAGATCCTCAGGAAATTCTTATTTGCAAATTGATGGTAAAGAAGCCCTGCTCTAGTGCTGGCTGTTTTCTACCTAACTTTATGTGCTTTGTACAGAGTATTTTCAAGGTGTGGGGAAGGAAAAGAGGACATAGTTTGAAAATGATGCTCAGATGGTCTGCTCGTCAGATTCCTCTAAAATGACTTCTCTAAAGGAAAACTCAAGAGCAATGGCTCACTGACTTTCTTTTTTCTTTCCTTTTCTGTACTGAACAGCTTTTTTCTGATAGCTGATTTCTTTCTCTCTGTCTCACACATACACACACACACACATTTACAACTTATCTTGAAAAAAACTGGGAAGTCGAATAACACCAGGCTGCTATTTTTATGGAGCACCATTCAGCTGGATCTGAGTAGCCCCTGAGCACTATGGACAGAGCAGTAATCCTCAGTGCATTCCACTTTCCATGCACAGAACTCACTACATGGTACCTGGCTGGTCACTGAAGGCATTTGATGTTATTATCTCTGGGTCTGGCTTTAAAATTTTCTTCCTAGATCTTAATCTGCAGTCATTAGATCACCCCTTTGGACTTTCCCACTAAAAATAATTTAAAAAAAATTAGGCTTCCAACTCCTGAATCATTAACAGAGTTTAGCTAAAGGGTATTATCCCAACTATAACAAAAATATATGGCTCTGGATGTCTGACTGCTTGAAGTTGGCTTCCACAGCTGTTAAACTGCTGACTACTGTTCTATGGCTAAGAAAGTGGGACTCAGAATTTTCAGTGTATTACAATTATTCCTCAGTTCTTAGTGGAGTTGTGGTCCTCCTAAATATATGCCTTTGTGTTGCCTTTCCAAGCATTCATTCTGTTGTTCTATTTATTCTATCAGGGATTTTAGTTTGCTGTTCTGAAAGGGAAAATTAATATAATGTCAATGCATCAGGCTGTGGGTTGGAGCAGCATTCACAGAGATACAGTGCTGGGGAATAGGTGCAAATATCTTTACATAGCATTTGGGGTATGTCTTGGGTCTGATCGAGACACAGAGTGAGGAGGTTTGAATTTTCTCCTGTGAATAATAATTTCCTCATTGTCATGAGCTTAACTCTCCCTTCTGTAAGAAAGATGTTTCTGGTTGCAAGTAACACCTGCTTGAATGCCAGACTCAAGCTTGCAATGGAGGAAATTTATTAGCACAAGTACAGGGGGAGGTCATGCAGGCTTCAGGCATAGTCAGATCAAGGCTCTAGCTCTGCTTCTCTTTTGTATCTCTCAGATGTGCCTCTCAGGGTTGGCTTCATTTTTAGCCTGGCTTCCTACACAATGAATGAACAGCTGAAGTAGTTCCACATACAACAATTTCCTGTGAAAGAGAGAATATCTGTCCTGCTAAGTCTTTGGTGAGAGCAAGGAAGTTTCCCAGGAATCCTCAAACAATTCTTCTTACATCCCTCTGGTCAGCGCTGGGTCATTTGCCCATCCTTGAATGATTCACTGTGGCCAAGGTAACAAGACTAAGCTAACCAGGGCTTACTCTTCATTAGCTCATCCATCTCTCATGGCTGAAAGGTGTGGGGTTAGGAAAATTATTACCATGAGGGAGAGGTAGAAAGGTGGAAGGAAACACTTTCTTTAGATGTTGCATAGCCAGGAAGAAACTTCATCAGTTAGGATCATCACATGGTAATCCTTCTTCCCTTTTCTTCATGAGGATGAAACAGTCAAAGGAGAATGAAAGCAGTACTGGTAACACCAGTTTTCCTCAGTGCCTGTCTCATCATACCTTGACTCTGTGGCTTCAACAGCAGAAATTAAATCCTCACAGTTCTGGAAGCTGGGAGGTCCAAATCTGGGTGCCATGGTAGTTGGGTTCTGGTGAGAACTCTCTTCCTCACATGCAGGTGGCTGCCATTTCACTCTGTCCTCAAGATGGCAGACAGAGAGACAGAGGGAGAGGTCTCTCACCCTCTTTTTATAAGGCCATAGTCCTATCAGATTAGAGTCCCCCTTTTATGACCTCATGTATCCCTAATTCCCTTCTCAAGATCCCATCTTCAGATACAGTGGGCATTAAGGTTTATGAACTGGGGGGTGGGGGACACACTCATTATACATAACAGTGAGCAACTGTTAACCATTGTTGAGGTATTTCTTGAGCATCTGTCCTGTACTCAGGCTGGACCAGGCATTGTCATAGTGGAAAGTGGGCTGGGATGGGCTGAAATACTCAGTGAGGAGGCAAATGTAAACTAAAACAAATGTTATGAGGTAGGATAAATGCGGAGGGGATTCCAGAGTGGTAGGGATCAATGAGGGTTGGACGGGTCAAAAAAAAAATTTATGCAGGAATTGAGGCTTAAGCAGGGATTTTTGGAATGGGTAGAAGGAAGTAAGAAGTGTGTGATAGGATAAAAACCTGGACCAGGAAGGTAGCAATGCGAATGCAGGGAAAGGACCAGGTATAATAGCGGTCTCACAGAGAAGACAGAAAACAAAAAAATGATTGGCATGGCGATTTCAGAACTGAGGCAGGGAGTGAATGGGTGAGAAGAGTGGCTCTTTTGACAGAGATCAGAAACTCCCGAAGGAGGGAAGGCATGGGAGTGGGGTCAGGTACATGGGGAAGGGTGAAGAACTCATTTTAGAAACACCAGTTTTTAGAGACTGGAGAATTTACTAAGTAAAATATCAGTAATGCCATTGAGAATAAGGGCAGAGAGATGAGAAAAAACAGGGCTGGAGGTAATGGAGAGTTGAATCATTCTCATAGAGCTGACAATCAAAGCTGAGGAAATGAGCGATCTCCTTGAGAAAATGCATAGAGAGGTGTATGGCAGGCAGAGAGCTAATAGCACCATCATCATGCTGAAGGATCGAGCAATAGCCAACAACATAATGGTGTAAGACTTGAAGACTTGAACATTTAATGGATTTCATTCTAGTTTTCTCAGGAATGAACATTTGTGGTTAGCTTGATGATTGAAAAATGATTGTTAGATGTTTAACACCCAAAATGCCTAGTGTGCCTCAGAGATGTTTTAAAGTCAAGTGTCTTTCCCACTTCCATTTAATTGAGTGTTTTGAGCATTGTTTATCACTCATACGCCGAAGACCTGATTAGCTAAGATGGTTTTCCCCTCACATGAGGGGTTAGTGAGCTCAGTTTTCAGAGAAGTCATCGGACTGTCAGACTAGTCCAGGTACAATCATGAGGCATGCCCAGTGGGCAAGGTGCCTGGGAGAGCATGGCACTGTGCTGTGACCTAGTTTCCCCCTGGAATCAGGTCTTCTCTCCCGGGCCTTCCTTGTCCTCTCCCCTTGTCAGCCCCACTCTCACTGACCTTTCTCCCCATACCAGCAGCTACTGTTGACGGTTGGACCTCGATATTTCTGTGAAGACTATGTGTGGTGGTCTGCCTTTAAATTCCCTACTCTGCCCTTAGGAGCTCAGAGCTGCTTATAATCATACCTATTTTAGATCCTCCAACCTCTTCTCTTCTACTAACAATAGTTACCATTCTAGTGTCTAGTTCTTATGGGGCTCTGGTGTGGGTGAGTGGATTTTATGCAAACTGGGACTTTCTGAAGACAAGCCTTTGTTCAGATATGGGGTTAATTAATAATATATGTAGTGTGATAGTAAAATGCCAGGGCTTTAAATCCAGATAATCCTGGATGTGAATCATTAGTCTTTAATTCGATAGGTGTGTGATTTGATAAAGTTGCTCAGCCTTGAAAATGGTTTCCGCAACTAAAAAGCAGATGTAATAATGATCTTTGAAAATGGCTCTGAGGATGAATAAGATAAATATACATGAAGAAACCTTGAACAAAACCTGCCATATTGTAGGAGCTCTGCAGGATGGTATTTATATGAAAGGCCGAAGAAAAATATATGTGTGCCTTTTCTCTCTTTTACAAACCACTCTATATGGCCTTAGGAGGAAGATTAAGGTAGACAGACATACAATCTTCCCACTAATTTGGGAATATATACTCCAGGTTCTACTTGGTCAGAACTTTTCTATTTCTGTGACGTTATTTCGTGAGCTAGTGCTTCAGCGTACCGAAGAATAGTACCTTAGAGAACTAAACGAGTTAATAGATTTTCCTTAAATTGGAGCAATTTTCTTCTCCTTTATTGAATCAAGAAAGCTAACTGTCAAAGAAGCATAGAGTGGTGTAGCTAATACCCTAAGGTAACAAAACTCTATTATGTCGTATTGCATTAGAGCTGAGCCTTGGGTATTGGAAGGAAATTTCACTGTGTAATAAGGGGGGATTGTAGCTAAAACTTTATACTGCATTTTTCTCCAGGTTTTCCTTCTTTATACCTTAGTAACATTGTCCCAAGTGGAAATATCCCAGGTTCACTTTTTCCTCCTGAGAGTATGTAGTGTTGACAGTAACTTAGAGATTATCTTTGAAGTAAACAACATTAAGGTGAACAGAGAAATAATGCAACTTCCCTTCAAAGGACAGGAACATTTCAGCTTGCCTTACTGTCTTCCTCCCTCCATTTATGTAAGCCAGAGTCACCAGTATCTTTACCACAAATAAGTAGGACAGGTGACTTTGCAGCTGCTCCTGAGCACTAGTCAGATCTTCTTCAGAAGTTTTACTGTCTTCTGACTCTTAAAAATAAGACTCAACTGTTCTTCCTATGAAATAGTGTTTGCAGTCTTAAGTTTTATGCAACTAAATATATTCCTTATTCAGAGACTTACTCATGTCCTGAGGTTTTTAAAGTCTGTACCTATATCATGGCATTAAGAGTATAGTAAAGTTGCTCAATGCTAGATAAAACTACATATCTTCATTCTAGAATTGGAAAGTGACTTAAGCTTAAATAACCAAACCAATCCCCAGAAGTAGGACCGCACTTGAATTTCACCCCTACTGAGTAAGAGGTAGACTATGTGGCTAGACGAAATCACAGAAGTCATGGGAAAGTTTCACTTTCATTGATATGGAATGAAGAAATTGAGGTCCAGAGATTTACTGACATGTACACTGTGATCAGCTAGTTAGAGGAGGAGGGGGCTCTAGGATTCTTGATTCCTGACACATTGTGTTTTCTTAAAAAAATGGCAGGTATTGGATGATATTGTGGCTAGCTTTAAAAGAACATGGTGAGCTTTTACTGTTTGAAATAAAGTACTAACCTATCTAGTACTACAAACTTTTCTAGAGTGAATTCAATTGTTTAAAGTTTTAAGCTACGGTATTGGTTTAAGTAGAGGGAAATGATAAGTTTTACAGTAATATAAAATCTTAAAGACCAGAGCCTGAACACAAGCTCTGGTATTTGAACTCAATTACATCAGGTACTGTAAATAGAAAGGTATTGCTGGAAGAGTTGTTTCTTACATGAGGAAACAGGAAACGAGGCTCCAGATTTGTTTAAGTTCATTCAGCAACTTAGTGTCTGTAGAATAGAACTTTGGTTTCTTATCTCCCAGACGAGGGCTCACCCACCACAGGAGAAAAGGTACGTGTGTGGGGGGTGGGCGGAGTTTCCTTTGGTCTCTACTGATTTTACAGTTCAGGACTAAATCTGCTCTATGAAATGAGAAATAGCTAACTATATTTTCCCTAAAGAGTAGGTTTTCCTTGCAGATACCACACTGTTATCATGTTTTCTTTTTTTTTGGAGGGGAGGAAGATGTTCTGGTTTGAATTGTGTCTCCCAAAAAGATACATTGAAGCTCCAGTATCTCAGAATGTGACCTTATTTGGAACAGGGTCATTGCAGATGTAATTATTTATAGAAGGTCCTACTGGAGTAGGGTGGACACTTATTCCAACATGACTGTGTCCTTGTAAGAAGAGGAGAGACTTAGAAAGGAGAATGCAGTGTGAAGAGACAGAGAGACAAAGGAAGAGATGGCCATTAGACAACAGAGGCAGAGATTCCACTGACATATCCAAGCCAAGGAATGCCAAAAATCACAGGCCCCACCAGAAGCAAGAGGCAACAAGGAAAGATTTTCCTCTCCAGGCTTCAGGAGAAACATAGCCCTGCCATAATTTTGGACTTACAGCCTCCAGAACTGCGAAAGAATAAATTTCAGTTGTTGTTAAGTCTCCTGGTTTGTGATACTTTGTTAAGGCAGCCATAGGAAACTAACACAGGGGACAATGTAATGAGGGAATTTATTGGGCTTTTCCTGATCAGTCTGCTTGAGGCACTGATAAAAAAGCTCACCAGCCGGAAGCATTTGTCTACCGCTTCTCCGCACAGCATATACTCCTATGGCCGCTTCTTCACAAGGGTTTTCTAGAGTTGGCTTTCCAAGCGGGAGAAAGAATAGTGAAGGGATAGTTTCAGCAAAAGAATAGTTTCTCCTCTTTTGTCATCTAGGAATTTAGCATGTTGATTTAGTTTTTATAGGTTCTGGATATGGTTGTATAGGCTGCCAGCATCCTTTGTTTGTGTGATGCATGTGCTATATCTTAGTTTCCTGTTATTTTCCTGTTATTCTAAACATCTTGAGTTCTTCTCTTAGGGATTCAGACCTGTCAAGATGTCTAGATTATGAAGTGTGCCTTGCACTAGATGGTGGAAATGTTGATTTCCTTTAAAAGGAAAAAAAAAAAGCAAATAAAGCAGAAACTGGCTGTTTATTCTAATAATTTTTTGCATTTCTATCATTATTTCAACTATCAATTCATTTGAAAAAAAATGACCGAAGAAGTACACATTCCTATATTCAATAAGAATCAGATAGCTTTTCCTTTGGGCAAAAATTTATATCATGTAAAGTAGTAACAGTTGGGACTTTCATTAGTTGTATCATCACTGTTAGATCTGAGTTGGCAAAATTGACATTCTGTAAGGTTAAAAATTAGGACAGTGTATTTTAATCTTTCCCATCCTTCTGTTCACTAGTAAGACTGTTTATAGAACTAGTAAACAGACCTCTAAATTATACAAAGTGATGTTCTAACTCAGTATTTTAATTTTATTAATGTTCTTAGAGACCTACCAGTGCTAGAGGTCATAATCCCTCTCCCATTCTCATGTTATAATTCCTCTTCTACCAGCCATTTTTATTCTATTAAGACATGTAGATTGCTGGCTTTTAGTTAACAAGGATGACAGTATACTTCTATAAAATTGATTATGAATATATTTGTGTCTTTTTAAGGTTTTTTACGTACATTTGAGAAATATGGGAGAATCATATAGTAAGGCAACTTGATAGCTCATCCATGAATGTATAAACACTAAAAAAAGGTAGTTTCTAAACATGATTCCAAAAGTACTTCTAATCTTAAAATGAAGTTCAATGTTCTCTGACAAAAATACTTAGTTAAAACTTGGAAAAGTTGAGTTTTCCTAAGATTGATTAATGTAACTTTTAAATTTATGTGCTCGTGAAACACTAGAAACATGGACAAATCAGTGAGGAAATTGGTATGTGAAAGTACCTGGGTAAGTTTGGTTCATATAGAACTGAAATTTTTATTTCTAACTTTATTTAAAAAAGCATGCATAATAATGCATTAACTAAAACAATAATTTTGAAATTAAAATTCTGCTAAGCCTTCAGTAATTTCCTTTAGTAGAGATCTAGAAGTAATTCTTATCTAGAATAGCTTTGAGTTTAATCATAGTCCTGCATGTATAAGTTACTAATATGACTGAATATTCAAATAAAACTCGAGAATTTTATAAAAAAGAAAAAAACAAAACACTTTATTTTCCACAAGGAAGAGCAATAGGAAAAATTAAATCATTTCCCACATAATTGTTTTCTTAAAACAGAGCCTACAAGGACATATTCAGCACCAAATAAAAAAGGAAAAAAAAAGAGAAATTACAAACAGCCAAAGAATATAATCTATAAAGCAAACATTTAATATTGCACTTTTGTTTTGCTAACATTTTGGATTTTACTTTTCCTAACTGAAAAATCAGGACTCTATCTTGAATACTGGAACACAACTGTGAACCTCACATCTTACATGTCAGGAATTGACCAATATTTAGAAAAGAGTAAAGTTAATGCCTCTAAGGAAAGTAAAGAAATACTTTAATGGGGAAAAATAAAACTTTGATAAAGTTTTATGTATTCAAAATTTTATCACATTTTGTGACTCCATGCCAGTTATCAGAATATTGGTCATTCTTGCTTCTTGTGTTATTTGTAACAGTATGTGGTGATAAGTATTCCAATGCTATGCATATCAACAATTGTTCCCTAGTCAGTTAGACATAAGAGAGAAAAGGGATTTTAGGACAACCCTCCCCCCCAAACAAAAATAAAACCACCAAATGCCCTTTATGCCAAATATTCCATTAGCTTCTTTTGAGGGGGACATTCACAAAATGATTTAACAACAATAAAAAAATATTTCACCCCCATTTCCTTATTATCTATCTAGTATTAGTTTGCTATGGGAGTCCAAACCCTTTAACCGAATCACTTAAAACGCGATTCATTTTTACACTGGGCTTTCTTCACCCTGTCAGCGTTTTTCAAACATGAATTGTCTTCCATGTTTTCTTAAAGGCCACTTATGGAAAAGCCTGTTTGTTTTGTATGAAGCTTTAAGACAGTATTTAACCAGGTCAAGCACCAAGCCAGAGTTACTATTATTTTCAGCCACTTTATTAACTGTGGGGTTAAATGGCAGGATAGATGTAACACCCATTTCACATGTATGTTACAACATCAGAGATGTGAATTTTCATTAAAAACATCAGAACTGAATTCCTTCTAAAATAAGACAATCAGTACACTTGGTACCTTGTAAAAAGCAGTTTTAAAGTGTTATCATGAATGCTGGTATGAGACAACTGTAAATTATCTTTAATATAAACTATAATTTACCAATGTGTTTATTTTTTCTATCTACACATATAAAGTGAGTGATTTCTCATGTTTAGCAAAATGTTGATTATGTAATGGGAAAAAATATTTCCATTAAAAAATCCCACAAAAATACAAAAGTTATTATTCCAGCACACATTGTAGTATCAGTAATTTTGAAGTTATGCACTTGTAGAATCAACTTGGGTTTTCAAGCTCCGTCAAGCTTGAGCAGGATAGGAAATGCATAAATTCAGCTCTCTAATCATAACCTAAACATATATATATATTCCTGCTCATTAATATACTCTGCACCAGCAAAAATGATTTTCAACATTAATGTTTTGGAGATAATTATGTGACTGTATAAAAATAAATGTACTTTTCCCTTTTTTCCAGTGACTGGAAAACTTCCATACTTTGAAAATCATAATAAAAACAATAATTTTCAAGAGCAATGGCCTTAACTCTGCTGGTGCCTGCCATACTGCCTTGCTTTACTCCATTCTTAGCTCTCTGCTAGTTTCTTCTTATATGTAATGATAAAAAGGGAATGTGGGTGGGCTATCACTTTTGTGTATGTCCCTTTTTCAAATTTCCCTCTCCAAAACGCCAACCAACCAAACAAAAAAATAACAGTGCAACAAAACACAAATAGCATTCCAACAGTTTGGCAAGTGATGCGTTCACCTGAGATTAAGTGATTTTAGGCAGTCAGTAACAAAATGCTGCTTTGCTGTAATAGTAGAAAGGCAACAAATTCTTAAAAGAAATCAAGAAGGTATACAATCTTGACAGTCTCTTATTAGCTTCCTCCTCTCATCTCTTTTCCCACACATCTGTTGCGTATCTACTACAGTAGGCTGCAAAACATACAGCAAGAAGGATTGGCTTGAAGGCATTTGATGTTTGTAAATAAATCCACAGTAGGATCCAAGCTGAAGAGGTGATACATGGTCAGCCTAGTGGACAATTCTGAGCATGTGCATACGCAGGTGAAGTCCAGGCTACATTAAGTTAGAAAAAAAAATGTCAGTGCGTTTTTTTTTCATGTTAAAGTATTTTCAAAGCTTTCTTTTGTTCCTTGTGCTGACCACAGACAAGTTTTAAGAGTATTGAGTCTGGCATAAATGGAAAAAAAAAAAAGCTGTAGTGACATCAAACTGCACAATGTAAGCATTGAGCATGTGCAAATTTTCAAATCAAAAGAAGGAAATCGTCCCTCTTTACAACGTGGTGTCTTGACACATATTACCATAGGCTAAGAAGACTGCTCTTAGTATGTGCCAGTTTTAAAGGAGAAAAGCTTAGATCTTCAAGCATATTGGAGCAGTCCCAGAATGTTGCTGTAGGCTTCTAAAGCATGATCACTGGTTGTTTCATGTATTCACCATTTTTCTGGGCAAAAGCAATCCCACTTCCTCTGAAAACATGTCTCCCAAGATTCTTCTGTCTTCAGCCGGGAAGAGTATACAGTTCGGAAACCACATCAACTTGATTTAACCAAGTGTTCCTTCAACGAGAGGGGCAGGAGGGTCTATCATCTGCTGACTGATCAGGATTTGGATCAATCTAGGAAGAAGAGAGACAAAAACTACACTTATCTGATATAGCTTGAATAAAATAATGAAGATTTTGAGTACTAGTTGAGAAATGGAACCAGAAAGTACACAAGTTTGTTTGGGGAGGAAAGGGTTCTGTTATTATGTTCGATTATTAGATTAATAATATTTAAAATGGTATGTTGAATAGTTCTCTTTTACAAAGCTAATGGTATTTATCAGAGAGTGGAGTTTTTACTCAGCAATTAGTAGTACTTAAGACTCATACATACACAATGGAGAGTTTTCATAGCCATGATGTCTTGTAAAGTACTCCTTTCATCTTTCTACCAAAAGTCAACTCTTCTCTATGCTTTGGGAAGAGTGTAGTTGTGTAAAACAATGTTCCTGGTGCTTATTTGAGCTAAAGGGTAACTAAAGGGTGTAAAACCCCAGAGAGGGCCTAGGAATACAGTGTTCAAGAACCCTCAATGCTGAACCCAAATGTCCCAGGTTTCCTACCACCTTTATGCCTGGAGTGACTTTCATATACACATGTGCACATACATTTCATATAAGTGAATGTATTTCAGTAGCTTCTCAGATATAAACGGAATGGGTACAGGAAAGCAAATTGTTGGGTCTAATACATTACTTTTACTGAAAGAACCTTTGGACAAGACCCACTTACTTGCATTTAAATGTGGGAGAATCCAAAGTTTTAAAACTTTTTAATTCACTTAATAATCTTCAGATCCTTTTTAAAGGAGGAGGTAGAATTTTATGACAAATTGCTTACAAGTAGATACTTAAGATGGCCATTTTTAAAAAATGCTCACTGGCCAGCCAGGAAGCCTCAGATCAAATCAGAAATGTCAGAATAAAAATGCAGTCTCAAAATTTCTAACAAGATGGAGAATGTTTAGCATCTAATGGAACATTTCTGAATTGGGATAGAAAAATTATGTCTAATCAAGAATTAGCAAGAACAGATTCTGAATATCCTATAATTAATGAATAAAGCCGATCTCATATTAACCACATCCAAGGAAAATTGAATCTTTCAGTATAAAAAAGAGCGATTTGTTGAAGAGTGAAATAATCCCTCTTATGTCTTATTTGGGAGTAATATTTCATTGCAGAATAGCTGTCTGAACTACAGGAGCCAGAAGGAAAAAACTGATTCTAATGATGAACAAAATTATCTGATATTACAGGCCAACTTTAGAGCCCCTCTGAACACATAAAACATGTACTATGTGCATACATGTATGCTGAAGTATCCTGAAATTGCTGTTCTCCCCTCACCTTCCTGCCTTTGCACATGCTACTCTTCCTGCCGGGCCTCTACCACCTCAGGAGGACTACTTATTCTTCAATCAAGATTCAGCTCAACAATCTTCTCAGGGAAGCCTCTCCTGATCCCCAAGGCCCAATAAACTGCTCCTCAAAAGACCTGTGCACCCCTATCACATTGTTATGTACTATTTTACTTCTAAGTTTTTTCTCTCAATGGTCTGTGAGCTTCTCCCAAGTAAGGGCCATGTTTAATTCACTTAAGTGCTTAGTTGTCATCAATATGAGATGAATAAAAATAATCCAACTATGTAAGAATGTTGTTTTAAGATGTTATTTCAATGTTATTTCCCCTATCACTGAGAGTGTTAAAATATGCAAGAATTAAATTGGAAAAGGGTGATGAGTAAGATAAATTCGAGCTATTTATAGTCAATGCTTGCAAAATTCCAGTTCTACTGATGATTTGAAATATTAATTATTCCTTTAACTGGCATTTTGCAAGCATGAGGTTAAATAATTATCTTTATTTCCCCAATAATGTAAGTGAAGAGTCCTTCTTCTGGGTTAAATTTAGTAAATATTGATGACAACCCTAATCTAATTTTTAATGTGTTGTTCTTAATCTGTTATTTGCTTTTCTATTACCATGTTAATCAAAACCTAACTGTATTTCTTAAAAAGTCTGCAATGTTCTTTCCCAAGAAAGCCAGCTCATTTCATAGTTGAGGAGTTGGTGCCTACCTCTGAATAAAGAGGAGGAGGCAAAAACCGAAATTCCTGGATATATGCAAACAGTGGTCCTTGAAGTGCTCTCTCAAAGTCATCACACGCACTCACTGGTGCAAGATTGTTCCGCCTTTGTTCCTCTGTTACCACTTCTGCATAGCTGGGTGGTGCTAAAGGAAAAAGATACACGCAATTCGAACAGCACGTTCTTATGCATGTCAAAATACACAGAATAGTAGGTATTAAAAAGGAATGTCAAGGTAAAATAATAATTATTTGTTTTATGATCAAAATTAGGGGGATATACATTTTAAATCTAACATTATGGACATACATATTCTCTTTGGGTATAGACAATGCTTATCTAATCAAATTATCAGAAGCAAAATTAAGTTACTGAAAATAATCACAAAAGATTTAGCTTAGGTATATATTATCAAATTACCTTCAGGTCTTTCAGGTAGGGATAAACCAAGCCAGTTCATGTTCATGCTACACTGACTGCTTACACTTGAGGTTCTGCTACCAAATGGATGTAGAGGAATGGTACCAATGACAAGTGGCAAATTAAGAAATAAATCCATAGCTCCAGGAATATCCACATATACCTAAATGTTGAAAGGAGATCTTAGGTTTAGAATGCCAAGTATTATTTCCTTCTTAAAAACTAGTAACCCAATTTTAACGTTATTTGAGGCCCTCATTTACTTCATTTTTTACTTATATGCATATGATATTCAAAAAGTTTCTCCATTATGTATCACTAAGTACATTTACATCATCATTTAAGGTACAATTAATAATTTAACTTAAACTACATAAAGATTTATAAGTATTTGCACATCATACATGGAATATAAAAATCAAATCCTAGGTAATTATATCCTCACGACTTTGACTTAAAAAAAACCCAACAAAACTTAAATCTACACATACCATTAATGAATATTCCACACGGATTATACTACAGTCCAGGATAGAGGGAGAAACTGGTGGAATTTTCAGCAACTTGCCATTCCATGTATCTGTCTTCCCAGATGATAAGGACTCCCCGCGTAAGTTAGCCACAAGCTGTTTTACTTCCTTCATTTTCCCTTTGGCATAGAAGGCCTGTGTTTGGTAAATGGCTGCCTTTGGCACCACCATTCGGGAAGAGCAGTTCTCAATCTCAGCAAATATCTGAATTGATTCACCTAAAGGGAAAAAATACGTACCTACAATTAAAAAACAAACAAAAACCAAACCAAAACCAAATATAAATTTTTAGGCTAACATTCGAAAGTTTAAAGAACTATGTGGATGAAAAGCTGTCCTAAGTAGGACAAGTAATTTGAAGCTGTAAAATGAACTACTCATTTACAGTAGCTACTTAAAAAAGGAGACTATACATTCCAACTTACAAAAGGAAACTAGATGTACAATTTATGTTAAACCTTATCAAAGAATACTGTACCATGCTTGCATTTAGTAGAAATACTTATATAACGTTATACACAAAAGCTAAGTGAAGAAAGATAATTTTTTGTGGGAATACACCTCATACATACCTGGGGTATAGCCCTTCCTTTCAATTTTGGCACTTAAGGATATTGGGCCTGAGGTACAGAACCAGCAACAGAGAGTCTTTTCTTTTGTGCCTGCTTGGGGTGACTGTAAGAAATAAAGTTAGAGAAAAACATCAATGTATGTTGGAATAGCAATTCAATGTTTTAAAATACAATACTAAATTTTTGGAGAATTTTAAATGATAGGCAGGGTTGCTTTTTTTTCTTCTGTATTCAAATATACATTTGAAAAAAAAACTAAACCAATGACTTCTGAATTATACTATTATTTTGTCTTTATGTAAGTTCATTCTATTAAAGAAAAAAGGGTACAGGGCTTAATACCATATTCCACAAACACAGTTTTAGCCCACAAATTTACATATATATTAATTAAAAACCAACCAAAAAAAAAAAACCCTTTCCACATTTTATTTAATTGCCTTAAAAAAAGGCAGGTTGGAAAGCAACCTGGTTATAATCCCAAATGTTAACATCTTTTTTAGAGAATGTAAAAATAAATATTTGTAAAAAAACAAAAGAGGAAAGCTCCTTTTTAAAATGAATTCATATTTGCCTAAAGATGTTATCATTTGATTAAAACCAAATAAAGTCAAACGTGAATCTTGTGAAAAATGCAATTAAAAATATTTCTTTTAAAATGGAATTAAGTTTTTTTATGAAAATGATAATCTCCCCATCATTTGACAATTATCCCTACATTGGAATAATACAATGCAGTACAAACTTTAGATTATGATACTTTCAAGGTAAGTGATATTATCTAATAATAATAATTGATATTACTGTTCCTCTGCCACTAAATTTATGCAAGGAACAGATCTATTTTTTTGTTGTTATTGCTGCTATCCTCTGAGTAAGAGAAATTTCATACCATATACTGGTCTTACTATTAAAATTTAGTTACTACATCATCAGAAAACATGAGCACATTCTTCACTAATTTGTGTGCTCTTGACCGTACTTTTAAAAAATAGTTAGTTTTCTGTGGAGTTTAAAATAAAACCACTATTTAAAAATTACAAAGACTGCATAGTTTAGTTATTCTTTAGTATTTATATGCCAAAAACAAGGAGTGAAGCATCATGTCAATCCTTACCAGTAACGAAGGAGTGTTGATATCTATATGCTCAAAGACTGTGAATTCCTTCTTTAATTTTACTGGCAGAAGCCAAGGCCTGTGCAGTTCGGCTTTCACCCAATAGCGTACACTGCCGTGTCGGCCTTCGAATGAGGTAGCAAGTGGTCTGTGCAGAATATAAAGGGCAATATATTACTCTTATACCACTTTCTAATAATTATGCAATAGGTCAGCATAGAACTGCTACTATACTCTATTGTTTATCCATTTTACCATCAATATGTCAATATGCAATTTTTAAAAGATTTCCAAAGGGATAAGTCATTGGGGAAAAAAAACCCTTCTGTTTAAAATAGAAAATAAATATTATAGAAATTTTGCTGTGAGAAGCCAGAAGAATACAATCTCTTTAAATGAAAAGGCTACCTTTAATGCTGGTGGCAAAATTATTAAAGTTTGGAGATGAACAATTCTTGGAAAGGCCAAGAATTTAATTTAAAAGTAAGAGTTAAGAATGGTTTAACTAATTGTATTGAGAAATTCTAGACACTGGTTAAACATTCAGACCAAATTCCTTATAGTCTCCATTTTTCATTAGCTACGAATTATATCTTTTTATAGCAACAAATTATGAAGGTCTAGAAAAGGCCTAGAATAGTCATTATCGTTTCAAAAATTTCACATTTCATAAAGTGCACTAAAACTCTAAACTGCTTTATTACATTTCCTAGTTTACTCATGTTCTAACTCTTTGGTATTGTTTTCTAACTTTATTCTATAGGCTTAAAAAGAAAAACATATCTATGGTATACCAAGACAATCAGAACTGTGTTTTCAGTTCTCCCACATTTTATTACTTGTGGAAGGTTTTATTTTAGTGAGTTTAATATTTTTCATAATTTCATTAGAAAAATGCTTAATGTTTAAATTATTTACAAGGTAGAGTTCTATCTTAGATTAGAGTGTTTTTTTCAATATTTTGGTATTTTAGACTCCTGCATTAACTTCTGCAGCACAGTGAAATAAAATGTGGTATTTATGCTACTATTCTAGATTTTATTTTAAATGTTGATTTACACATAGGTTTTTTAAAAAAGCATACTGAATTACTTCCATCCTTAATATTTAGACCTAATATTACCCTAATTGTATTCACAGATGTAGAATACTTCTCTCAGAAAGTAGATTATATTCAGAATGTTGTTCTTAATATGGTCAGTAGAATACTCTGAAAAATATCACTATGAACTCTATCTGCCTAACAGCTCAAGCACTAGAATTAACAAAAATATAGAATTATGTGCATTTGGCACTTGATAAATTCTTATTAATGCAAAAAATAATCTTTACAAGTGCCACTTTGCATGTTTTAATATGTTAAAGGCATTTAACAAAAGCTTCATTTGTGTGATCTCGTCTATTTGTTATAGTAAGAATATATAACCTTCCTCTTTCCTTTCCTACTAGATTCCAAGCCTTACTGAAGGTATCATTGAGGGACATTTTCTTTTAAGTCCAGGTTATTAATATCTGTGTGACCTCAAGAGCTCTTTGCATTGAAGCTACTGAATTCATATAAGAACACCACTTCTGGAGCGAGGATATTCGTAATTATTTTTACCTTCTTAGCTTACTGCTATTGGCTAGTTTTAGCAGAGAAGATAGAACACTGGATTTTTATGAATTTCTAAATAAGAGATGGTATGTTCTACATTTCCTGCTAATGCTGACTGATGATGATAAGCCAAGTATTTATAAAGTGGTTATTATTTGGCTAGCACCTTCCAATTCACTTACCTGAAATGAAGTACTATTCAAGTTTTAAAAACATAAATCTTGAGACACAATTCTAAGAGAGCTGTGCTTTCTATAATTTTGCCACACTAGATTAAAAAATAGCTTCTTTTTTTAGTTTATTGTTTTCTTCCAGCATGTTTCAGTAATGAAAAGGGTTTTTTTTAAACTAAAAATATTTAAATTTATAATTCTTATTTTGAAAGAATGGATATTCATGAAAAATGTTTGTTACTTAAGATACTTACGTCTGTGGAAGCTCAAAGCTGAATGCATATTCATGCCTTCCTGAATGAATAGTGTTGAAGCCTTCTTCAGAATTATCATCATCTAAGACAGAAGAAAACAGAAAACCTGTCATTAAAACTTTACACACTTTCCATGGTGTCATAACTAAAAATGCTTAAAGCCACATGCTCTAGAGTCTGAAAGATCTGAGCTCCAATCCCAACTTCATCACTCCCTCTGGGTAAAATAAAAATCCTGTGTCTTCAGTTGCCTTATCTGTAATACAGAGATAATTAATACTTCTACCTCCATAGGCAGTTTTTTAATCGAAAATGACCCGAACTGTAGAGTAACTGCATCTGATGTAGTATGTGCTCAAAAAAAGACTCAAGATCTCAACAAATTTCATACTAAGATGTTATCTATTGTCTCCAATAATTTGCTTAAGTTTATATTAAAACTGTATGTAAAATGAGAACTGTTCATGTAAAACCTTTAAAATGTCAGTTTTGATACAGAAGATGTGAATATTACTATTCTAAAGCCTAATATTAGAAAAGGTTGTCACATAGATGCTGGAGTGTTAAAAAAAACAGTAATTTTAATCTTTATTTCATAAAGTAAAAACTATTGGATCTAAATGATGACAACGCCCTCAGTCTAATCCGAGCAACAGCTAAAGATTTGCATATATAAAGAATACACCTTTGATTTAAATGGGGCCTGCCAGTTACTGGGAAACACCACCGTCCCACACCTTTAAAAATGAGGTCTAGTTTGGTCGTTTCCAATTGTCAGCAAAAAGGAATGACCTTTCACTTCATAACCAATTTATTTTGGCCAAACAGGTAATTTTTGAAATGCCTCCGACACAAGTATATTAGCAATAAATGTGGGAGAGGATTCTAGATTTTGTTTTTAGCGTTTTGACTAGATGATATAATTACATCGTCGTATTTATGTAGTTTTTCGATGTAGCAATCTGTACTAATCACGAAAAAACTGGTATTATCGTTTAACTTTCCTCTACCGAAAGTAGTGAATATACACAGAAAACGTGACGCTTCCCTTCCATCAAAGGGGAAGACGGGGGGAAAAAAAAACCCGCCTATATACGTGGGTACTTATATTAAAAAACCCTGATGATTCGCTTATATCTCATTACTCTTCTCCTCTCCTGTGCAAATCACCTGGAGGACTTCACCGAAAACTAACGGGTGAGTTGGGGGCCATTTAAATTTGCTCCCCTCGAAGCGCACGAAAGTTTGCTTCCCT
>JAVSCE010004012.1:0-19209 GCA_032199065.1 Smutsia gigantea | reverse complement strand
GAATTTAAACTATGATTTCAAAGGAAAAATAAAACTGCTCCTCTCTCATAATTTTATTTTTACTTACCCTTTTTCTTGTCAAGTACCAATACATTTAACAGGAATCTACTGGGAACTTGTATGTGCTATTGCTCTGTGTTAAGCATTCGATATAAAAAGAAAAAGAGATAATTAAGAATGTCATTGTTTTTGAGTTTCTTTCACAGTGAAATGAGACAGAAAACTAAAGTTACAGACACATAAGAGGGCCTATGATTTGGGAGTAGGACAGAAGGACTAAAAAAAACTGAATCCAAAAAGTTATTGCTAGAAAATCAAAATGTTACAGCAAGATTATGAAAGTTTGTGTAAGCTTAGAAGATATCTTAACACACAAAATAGAAGTAGTTCTACACAAGTTTCTTAGTATACAACTAAGAAAACCATTTTAAAATATTTTAAAATATTTTTGTCCCACATTTAACTGGGAGGAATATGGAAAGTGGGAAGCCTTGTAAAATTCATGAATTATTTGCTATGTATTATTACTTCTTTGGCAAAAATTCTGTTTAAAAAATAGATGGTGATAATATATTTTGATATTCAAACCAAATATGCTTCACTCAAGGTTGGGTTCTCATTAATAGCCAGACTTGGCCTTGACTTAACCACTTATACAAACGATTATGCAGTGTGGTATGTACATATTGTCTTCCTTAACTTGTGTGAACTAGGCACTTATATGATTAATGGATATAGGTATTTATGTGTGTGTATCATATGCTAGTCAAGAGTTTTAGGGTGGTGGGGATTTTCTGTGTAGTTTTGACAGATTTTTTCATAAAATTAAACAGGAAAATGAATCTGCATATTAAAGTTTCACATATTTTGGTGAACTAAGATATTTTTTATTGCTGGCATTGTTTTAATTAGCTTGCTAAAATAAATTCTAACTATATAATTTAAAGAACATACCAAATAACATCATTCTACTCATCACAAGGAGCAGTTGATGCTTTATTTCTTGTTTACTTCAAGGGCTGCCATTGACTTGTAAGTTGAATAGTGAATAGCTACCCTACACACAGCATAGTATAATTGAATGCAGATTTGGGTCTTTGTAACATTTTGCGGGGATTGTATGTATTTTAAAAAACTGTTATCTAAGTCACCCATTAAGACATATTCAAACAAAATTGAGACTTCCTATTCAGAAAAGACGGCTGTAGTGCAGGAGCTCAGCTCCTGGCAGCTTCATACTGGATTCAGTGAAATCAAAAAATGACTAGAGGATTCCTACCCAGCTTTTATTCTCTCTGCAGCTAGTCAAGCACTTAGATTACATCCGCTGCATCTGCATGCAGCAAGTCTGCAATGCACAGTACACAGTAGAGCCCTGGGCAGAGGCCCTTATATAGCAACATAGACAACAGTGACCCTCTGCCAACATTTACCCAAGCCTGCCCATGCTCAATAGGCAGGCATGAGCTCATGATGCATGCACACTGTGAGGAGTCAAGAGACAGCGCAGTGTGCACCAACTGGGCAAGTAGGTCAGGGTCAGGGAGCATCCTAGCCATGCGAACTTCATTTTCCCTACAATGGCATAGACTCATTTTCACTGCTTCTCTCACCTAAATACAACAGTAAGCCATAGAGAAAACACAAGAGGCAATTAAAAGAGAAATGTGAAAGGTGATCAGAAGAAGGCAAACTGATTTAAAACCCCAGGACTGGAGGAAATGAAGAGCAGCAAGTTCTCCTATACACCTCTATCCATCAGAAGAAGGTGACCCAGACCCAGTATATCCCATACCCCAAACTAGTAACAGAAGGTAGCTCAGGTGGGCTCATTACTCCCCCGGATTGAGTAAGAGTTCCTCTCTCAATATGAGATGAGCCAGGTACAACTGGTAAGGCTATTGAATAGGAGCCCTGCTAGCAATAAGCAGCTAAGGGTAGTGCCTCTCCTTCCCCCAGGCCTGAGACTACTTTGGTTTGCTGAAAGATATGGACACAGCTGACAGCACTGGTTAGAGGAACCTGGCTTAAAGTGGCCCGGTGTGGGAAGCCTTTGTTCCTACAGGCCTGAGACATCTTCTCTTACTCCAAGAAATACTTAGAAGGCCACATAGCAGCAGCATAAGGGATCCATCACAGTGAGTGACCTGGTCCAGGAAGCTTCTTTGTTCCTATGGGCTGGGGCTGCCCTTGCCTGCACAGATATACTGGGGTAGCCACAGAGCACTGGTAGGAGGATGCCCCCACAAGCGTACAACCAGGAAGCATTCTCTGTCCCCAACAGGCAGAGGGATCTTGCTGTAATATCCATCCTGTCCATGGATGCCTGCAGGCCTGAGACTCTCTTTTCCTGTAGGGACACACCAGGTTGGGCATGCAAAAATGACAAGAATGATATAGCTACAACAAGCAACCTGGCCTAGAGAGTATCTATATCCCTATGACCCTGGCGCTTCCCTCTAATACTCAGATATACTTGGGCAATCCCAGAGAACTGGTAGGCCTCTCCATCACAAAAGGTGCTTGGCCAGGGAAGCTTCTTTGACCTGGTGGCCTTGAAATTCCCCTCTTCCACCCAGAGAGATTGCAGCAGCTGGAATGTACCAGTATAGTGATTGTGGCACAAAAAGCCTCCCAGCCCAAGTAGACCTTTTGTCTTCATGGGCCTGGGAAACCCCTATTCTACCTGGAGGTACCAGGTGCCTCAGTCAGGGGAACTCCTGCTCCCTAAGGCTGTACCATTAGGGACCACTGGGGACTTAAGTGTCACCAGTTAACCAAGCAGGCCAAAATAACACTATAAAGCTTCTGAATATAGAACTGTCCTTAGAACCACAGCCCATAAAAGAAGACAGGAATCTGTGTACTAAAGCTACACACGGTGAATGCCTTGCTCAAATAAAAGGTTAAAATGGAATCCAGACTCTCCATACATAATAGACAAAATATAGAGGGTACCATCAAAAACCACTCATACTAAAAACCAATAAAAATAAAACTAAAATGAAAAAAAATCTATTAATGCCATCACTGAGATGAATTAGATGTTGAAATTCTCTGACAAGGATTTAAAAGCAAGAGTCATAAAACCACTTAAACATTCAAATAGAACTTCTCTTGAAACAAATGAAAAAAATAGAAAATCTCAGTAAGGAAACAGAGGCTACAAAAAGGACAAAATCAAATATACAAAAGTGAAAAATTCCATAGCCACAATAAGAAAAACAACTTACTGTATGGATTCAGTAGTAGAGCAGAGTTGACAGAGGATAAAATCAGTGGACTTGAAGATCTATCAATAAAATGTGTTCAGTCTGAAGAATAAAGAGAATATAGAATAATAATAAAAGAACAGAGTCTCAGGAACCTTTGGGACAGTAGCACAAGATTTATCACTTGCATCATTGGAGTTCCAAAAGGGGAGTAGTAGAAAATAAGTGGGAATGAGAGAATATTACCAAAAATAATGGCTAAAAATTTCCCAACTTTGGTTAAAGACACAAATATACACAATAATAAAGCTGAGTGAACACAAACAATATGCCCAAACTGCCCATACACATAATAATTATAATCATGAAATCTAAAGACAAAATATTGAAAGCAACCAGACAAATAACACATTACATATGGGGAAACATCAATTGGAATGACAGCAACTTCCCTTCTGAAACATGAAGGAAGTGGAACATTTTTCAAGTGCTCAAGAGATATGGCAAAACTACTTCAGAAATGGAGGGCAAATGAAGTTATTCTCATGTGAAGGAAAACTAAAAGGGTATGTCACTAGCAGAACGGCTCTTAAAGATTGTCTAATGTAAGTTCTTCAAACAGAAAGGAAATGACAAAAGAAAAAATTCATGAAGTATCACAAGGGAAGGAAAAACAACAGAGGAGGCATAAATATGGGTAGATATAACAGATTATCCTCATGAGTTTTATAAATATATTTAATGATTGAAACACAATCATAACAATATGATAAGCAATAAAATGACTTTTTAAAGCGGGGAAGTTAAACCTAAATGGAAGTGGTTTTAACACTTCACTTAGTGGCAGTACATTGGCATGACTTGACTGTGATACTGTCGTACTTAGTGCAACTACTTAAAAAGATAGTCAAAGTGAAAGACTCTAAAACACTATAAAGAAATCACAGTGGAAACCTAAAAATATTCAAGGAGTCAATAAGAAGGCAAAAAAAAAGACAGAGGAAATAAACAGAAAATAATAAAAAGACTTGAAATTTAAACATATCAGTATTTTATTTAAATATAAATGGTTGAAATACAATTAATACAAAGATGGACACAGGAGATAGAAAGATGATACCACAGTATACTTTTAAGAAGAAATACTTAAACTTCAATGACAGGTAGATTTAAAGTAGAGGAATGGAATATACTATGCAAACAATGATTTTGAAAACCAGAAGTACTTTTATCAGATAAAGTACACTTTGGAGATAAAAAATTACTACAAAGAGGAACATTATATACTAATAACAGAATCTAACAAGTAGCCGTATGGTCTTACATGTGCATGCATCAAACACGGATCATCAAGATACATGAGATAAAACAGCTGAAAGTAGAAGTAAGTGAATCTATAATTATAGTTGGGGACTTCAACACCCCTCGGTCAGCAACAGATAGATGTACTTGAAAGAAATCCAGCAAGAATATAGATGATCCACATGACACAATTAACCAAACAGGGTCTAATTGACTTATTTAAAATCCCCTATTCAACAATAGTCAAATACAGATTCTTTTTCAAGCATCCATGGAACATTCACCAAGACAGACCACATGTTAAATCATAAAAGAAACTTCAACAAATTTTTAAAATTTGAACTCATATGGAGGGTGTTCTGTGAACATATGGAGTCAAACAGCAAAAGGATAACAGAAAATGGAACAATGAGAAATGTTTATATATCCATGGAAATATCTAGACCTGGAGAAATTAAATAACATGTTTCTAAAACATGAGTAAAAGAAGTTGTCTTCAGGGAAATTGAAAAAATATAGAACTGAATGAAAATGAAAATACAAAATATCAAAATATGTCAGATGCAGCTAAAGCATTGTTAAGGAGGAAATCTAGAGTACTAATTTCTTAGATATCAGAGAAAGAAAGATCTCACATCAGTAAGTTCTTATCTCAAACTAGAAAAAGAAGAGCAAATTAAACTCCAAATAAGCAGAAGGAAGGAAATGATAAACATTAGAACAAAAACTAATACATTGCAAATAGGGACACAAGAGAAAAAACAATGAAACAAAAAGCTGTTTCCTCAAAGACATCATTAAAGTTGATATACCTCTACAAGACTAGCAAAAATAAAGAGAAGACACAAATCACTAATGAATGAAATAGGGGATATTGCAACACATTTTGCAATCATTAAAAAGATAAGGGAGTGTTTGCTTCGGCAGCACATATACTAAAATTGGAACGATACAGAGAAGATTAGCATGGCCCCTGCGCAAGGATGGCACGCAAATTCGTGAAGCGTTCCATATTAAAAAAAAAAAAAAGGATAAGGGAATATTATGAAAAAAACCTATACTCATGAATGTAACAATTTTGAGAATTGTACCAATTCCTCAAAAAACACAAAATACCAAAATTCAGCAAAGAAGAAATAGGTCATCTGAATCATCTATTCACTATTGAAGAATTTGAATTCATAATTTAAAAGCCCTTGAAAAAGAAATACTCAGGCTCAGAGCATTTCATTGGAGAATTCTACCAAACATTTAAAGAACACCTATTTGTACAGTGTGTTCCAGAAAAACAAAAGGAGGAAATACTTCCCAACTTATTTCAAAAGGCCAGTATTACTTTGATGCCAAACCAAATAAAGTCAGTACCTCAAAAAATAAAATCAGAGGCCAATGTCTCCTATAACTAATTAGTAAGTTCAGTTAGGTCTCACAGTACAAGATAAATGTTAAAAGATCAATTGCATTTCTATAGAACAATGTATACTACCCCATTTTATTCTAAAATGTATATGGAATGATACATGACCTAGAATTGTCAAAACATTTTGGAAAAGAAGAATAAATTAGACAAATTGGTTTTACTGATATTTAGGCTGTTTACATAGCTACAGTAATCAAGACAGTATGGTATTGGTGGTAGACAGACACATAAATCAATGAAACAGAATAAAGAACCTACCATCTGTTTCCAAAACTTGACTCTTCACCAGTATGCATTGCTAATTTTAGATATTTTATGTGAGCAAATCTTATTTTAGAAATGTTAATTTTGGGGGAAGGGGCTCCAAGATAGCAATATAGAAAGTTCTTGAACTCATCTCCTCCCACATCTACAGCTACATATGGATCATTTACGTCTGAAGATCTGAAAAATTAGGTGACCTCCTCTCCCCAACAAAGGCTAAGGGGATCATGTTGAGAAGGGTAGGAGAGACAGAGACAGCCTTGCAAAAAAAAATTCCCACCCCCAGTGTGGCAACAAGCTGATGTGAAAGGATGGTACACAAGGAGGGATCTCACCAGACACGTACTTCTGCTGGAGAAGCAAGGGGTTGGTGCCCTACATCAGGTACCCTGACTCCTGGGATAATTACTGGAAAGATGAGCCCCCAGAATATCTGGCTTGGAAAACCAATGGGGCTGATCTCACAAAACTGAGATTATCCTCTTGGAGGGCTCACATGAGGTTTTGCTCATTCCAAGGCCCAGCAGAAAAAAAAGACAGCAGTTTGAAAAATACCTAGACTATATGTTAGAGAGATTCATTTGCTGATCTGAGGGCACTGGCTCAAGGGGTGGTGCACTGTTGAGATACTCTCTGGACATGGAGACACTGGTAGATGCCATTGTTGCACTCTCCACATAGCTTGCTAACACAGGTGGGTAAGCTTGGACATGGTACCTTCCTACTGCCCCACAGAGATGAGTGGGGGCAGGCAGTCATGATACTTGTTGAGGCCAGAGATCATAAGCAGTTGCAATACACATTACAGATTTTAAGGAGAGATAAAGAGTTTTCTAGACAAGTAAAGCTAAAGGAGTTCAACAACAAAACCAGCCTTCTTTAAGCTGAATAGAAACAGCACTAATTAATAACAATAAAACATAGAAAATTAAAAATATTACTGGAAAAGACAAATATATAGTAAATGTAGTGAGTTAGGCACTTACAAAGCTACTAAGAAGATTAGAAGACAAACAATGTAAAATTAACTAAAATTAAAATATTTGAGGGATACATAAAATAAAAAGATATAAGAAGTGACATCAAAAACATTAAATGGGTGGGTAGTTAAAATGTACAGTTTGAGAATATTTTCACATTTAAGTTACTATCAACTTAAAATAGACTGTCCATAAGATGATATATGTGAACCTCATAGCAACCACAAAGAAAAACTTAAAATAAATATACAAAGGAAAATGAGAAAGGAAAGTCATCAAAACATAAAGGAAGAGAGAGAAGAAAGGAACTACAAAAACAGCCAAAAAGCAAATAGCAAAAGGTCAATAAGTACATATCTATCAATAATTACTTTAAATGTAAGTATATTAAATTCTCCAAAAGACCAAGTGGTTGAATGGATAAAAAAAATCAAGATACGTCTATATACTGCATACTACAGACTCCCTTAAGAAGTAGGGACACATACAAACTGAAGGTGAAGGGATAGAAAAAGATATTCCAGGCACATGGAAAAGAAAAGAAAGCTGGTGTAGTTGTATTATATAAGACAGAATAGACTTTCAAACAAAGACAGTAAAAGACAGGGACACTATATAACGATAAAGGGGTCAATCCAGTGAGAAGATATAACATTTACAAATGTATATGCACTCCACATAGGAGCACCAACATATATAAAGCAAATATTAATCCTAATGGGAGAAATTGACAGAAATATAATAACTGTAATGACTTTAATACTCTACTTTCATCAATGGATAGCTCAACCAGACAGAAAATCAGTAAGGGAACATTGGCCTTAAATGACACATTAGACCAGCTGGACTTAAGGAATATTAACAGCATTCATCTAAAAGCAGCAAAATACACATTCTTTTGAGTGCACATAAAACATTCTCCAAGATAGACCACATGTTAGGTCACAAAACAAAACTCAATAAATTTAAGAAGACTGGAATTATATCAAGTATCTTTTCCAAACACAAAGGTATGAAACTGTAAATCAATTACAAGAAGAAAATTGGAAAAAACACAAACATATGGACACTAAACAACATGCTACTAAGCAACCAATGAGTCATTGAAGAAATAAAAAAATAACTTGAGACAAATGAAATGGAAACACAACATTCCAAAATCTATGGGACAAAACAAAGGCAGTTCTAAGGGGGAAGTTCATAGAGACACAAGCCTACTTCAAGAAACAAGGAAAATCACAAACTAACTTTAGACCTAACGCGACTAGATAAAAAAGAATGAATGAAGACCAAAATTAGTAGAAGGAAGGAAATAAAAGTCAGAGTGGAAACAAATGAAATAAAGACTAAAAAGATAATAGAAAAGATCAATTAAGAGTTGGTTCTTTGAAAAGTTAAAGAAAATTGACAAACCATTAACTAGACTCACCAAGAAAAAAAAAAGAGGGAGAAAGGACTTACATAAAATTTAAAAAAAAGAGAATTTACAATATCACAGAAATATAAAGCATCATAAGAGACTACTATCAACAAATATATACCAACAAATTGACCTAAAAGAAATGGATAAATTCCTAGAAACATTAAATCTTTCAACACTGAATCAAGAAGAAATTACACAATTTGAATAGACTGATTACTAGTAAGGTGATTAAATCACTAATCAAAAACATCCTAATAGAACCCAGGAGCAGGCAGCTTCCCCAGTGAATTTTACCAAACATTCAAAAAACATTTAATACCTACCATTCTCAAACTCCTCCAAATAATAGAAGAGGGAAAGCTTCCAAACTCATTTTATTAGACCAGCCTAACCCAGATACCAAAACCAGAGAAGGGCACCACAACAAAAAGAAAATTGCAGAGCAATATCCCTGGTGAATATAGACACAAAAACCTCAACAAAATATTAGCAAGCTGAATTCAGCAGTACCTTAAAAGTATCATACACTGTGGCCAAATGGGGTTTATTCCAAGGATGCAAAGGATCTTTCAACATGTGTAAATAAATCAACATGATACTCCACACTGACAACATGAAATATACTGATCATATGATCATCTCAATAGATGCAGAAAAAACATTGGACAAAATTCAACATCTGTTTATGAAAAAGTCTTAACAAACTGCATATAGAGGGAATGTACTTGAACGTAATAAAGACCATATATGACAAATGCATAGATAATATCATACTCAACAATGAAAAGCTGAAATTTTTTCTAAGATCAAGAACAACACAAGGAACCTCATTTTCCTCACTTTAATCAACACTATTGGACTACTAGCTACAGCAATTAGGCAAGAAAAATAAGTAAAACACATCCATATTGGTAAGGAAGAAGTAGAGCTGTCATTATTTGCAGAATTACATGATGTATTATATGGATAGCAAGAAAAATAAATTATATCTACATCAATAAGGAAGAAGTAAATGTCATCATTTCCAGATAACATGATACTATATTGAGAAAACCCTAAAGGCTCCACTAAAATCTATTAGAACTAACAAATGAATTTAGTAAAGTTGAGAATACAAAATTAATATACAAAAGTCTGTTGTCTGTTGTATTTCTATACACTAATAATGAACTCTCAGATAGTGATATCAAGAAAACAAACGCCGTTTATAATTGCAAAAAAGAATAAAATACCTAGGGAGGTGAAATTCACAGAGGAGGTGAAAGACTCATACACTGAAAACTGTATGACATTGATGAAAGAAACTGAAGAAGACAAAAATAAATGGAAAGTTTTACTGTACTTATGGATGGGAAGAATTAATATTGTTAAAATATTCATACTACCCAATATTATCTACAGATTCAGTGAAATCCCTATCAAAATCCCAAGGACACTTTTCACAGAAACAGAATTCAATTCTTAAATTTGCATGGAGTCACCAAAGACCTGGAATAGTCAAAACAATCTTGAGAAAGAACAAAGCCAGAGGCATTATGCCCCCTGATTTCAAAGTATACTACAAAGCTATAGTAATCAATATAGTACAGTATTGCCGTAAAAACAAACAGATCAATGAAACAGAATAAAGAGCCCAGATATAAGCCAACACATATATTTTTAATTAATTTATGACAAAGGAGACAAGAATATACAGTGAGGGAAAGGCAATCTCTTCAATAAATAGTGCTTGGAAGTCCATACAGCTACACACAAAACAACAAAACTGGACCAGTATCTTACACCATATACAGCAATTAATTCAAAATGAGTTAAAGGCTAAAAGAAGAAATTCAGATGGCCAACAAACACATGAAAAGATGCTCCACATCACTAATCATCAGAGAAATGCAATTTAAAACCACAATGAGATATCACCTCACACCAGTAAGGATGGCCACCATTCAAAAGACTAAGAAAAACAAATGCTGGTGAGGATGTGGAGAAAGGGGAACCCTCCTACACTGCTGGTGGGAATGTAAGCTAGTTCAACCATTGTGGAAAGCAGCATGGAGGTTCCTCAAAAAAATAAAAATACAAATACCATTTGACCCAGAAATCCCACTCCTTGGAATTTACCCAAGGAATACAACTTCTCAGATTCAAAAAGACATATGCACCCCTATGTTTATTGCAGCATTTTTTACAATAGCCAAGATATGGAAGTAACCTAAGTGTCCATCAGTAGATGAATGGGTAAAGAAAAGATGGTACATATACACAATGGAATACTATTCAGCCATAAGAAGGAAACAAATCCTGCCATTTGCAGCAACATGGATGGAGCTGGAGGATATTATGCTCAGTGAAATAAGCCAAGCAGAGAAAGACAAGTGCCAAATGATTTCCCTCATTTGTGGAGTATAACAATGAAACAAAACTGAAGGAACAAAATAGTAGCAGACTCAGAGACTTCAAGAAGGAACTAGTGGTTACCAAAGGGGCGGGGTGTGGGAGGGTGGGTGGGGAGGGTGGGGAAGGGGCTTGTGGGTATTATGTTTAGTACACATGGTGTGGGGGATCACGGAGAAAACAGTGTAGCACAGAGAAGGCAAACAGTGAATCTGTGTCATCTTACCACACTGATGGACAGTGACTGAATTGGGGTATGAGTGTGGACTTGATAATATGGGTAAATATAGTAACCACATTGTTTTTTCATGTGAAACCTTCATAAGAGTGTATATCAATAATACCTTAATAAAAAAAGTAAAAAAAAATTAGTTAAAGGCTAGTATGTAATACCTTTAACCATGAAATTCCTAGAAGAAAATATAGGCAGTAAGTTCCCTGACATTGGTCTTAGGATGACTTTTTATGGATCTGACTAGAAAGATGAGAGAAACAAAAGCAAAAATAAACAAGTGGGAGTATATCAAACTCTTTTGCATAGCAAAGAAAACAGCCAACAAAATGAAAAGGCAACCTACTGAATGAATGGGAGAACATATTTGCAAATAATACATCTGATAAGTGGCTAATATCCAAAATATATTAAGAAGTTATACAGCTCAATACCAGAAAAACAATCCAATTATAAAATAGGCAGAAGACCCAAATAGACATTTTTCCAAAGAAAACATTTAGATGGTCAACAGACATATGGGAAGATTTGCAACATCATTAGTAATAATCAGGGAAATACAAACCAGAACCCAGTGAGATATCCACTTACATGTGTCAGAATGGTTATCATCCAAAAGACAAGAAATAACAAGTGTCAATGAGGATGTGGAGAAAAGGGAACCATCATTGTTTGTGGGAATGTAAATTGGTGCAGTCAACTATGGAAAACAGTATGGCAGTCCCTTAAAAACTTACAAATAGAACTACCATATGATCCAGCAATTCCACTACTGGGTATCTATCTGAGGACAATAAAATCACCAATTTGAATAGGCCTCCTATGTTTATTGTAGCATTATTTACAGTAGCCAATATATGGAAACAATCTAAGTGTCCATCAGTGGATGAATGGATAATTAAGTAGTATATATACACACACATACACAATGGAATACTATTTGGCCATAAAAAAAACAATGAAATCTTGCCATTTGTGGCAACATGGATGGAACTTGAGGGCATTGTTCTAAGTGAAACAAATCAGAGAAAGACCAATACCATGTGATTTCACTTATATGTGGAATCTAAAAAACAAAACAAAACAAAACCCAGACTCCTAAATACAGAGAACAGACTGATGGTTGCCAAAGTGGAGAAGGGTTAGTAGGAATGGGGGAAACCAAATGGGGAAAGGAGATTAAGAAGTACAAACTTACAGCTATAAAATAAATCATGGGGATATAATATATAGCATGGAGAATATAGTCAATAATGTAATAACTTTATAAGGTGACAGTAACTAGACATTGTGATAATCATTTCACAATGTCTACAAATGTTGAATCACTATTGTATACTTGAAATTATTATAATATTGTATGTCAATTATATCTCAATTTAAAAAGTTTGTTTTCTTTTTAGTTCATATCAGAATAACAGTTTAGTAGGCTGTACCACATATTGTACCAGTCAAACCATGTAATTTACACAAATCTGTACAGCATGACTCTTACATTGAGTATAGGATGGGAGACTGCCCTTTGCTTATAAAAAAAAAAAAAAGCAGAGAAACCATGCTCTGATTCCACTGTGTAGGAGAACACAAGTTTGTGGTGAGTCAAGGCTATGTAAAATCAGGCACTTGGGTTCATCTAATGAATACATTGCCCATGGCAGGGGTCAGCACACTGCCCAGAACTTAGTCTTGGTGCTGGCCTTTTTTGCTATTAAGACAGTAGTCTTAGGATCCTTGTAAAAAATTTTAACAGAACTCCAAAGCCCTCAGATGTTCCTGGTGTTGACAGATGTAAGAGATGTGAACAGAGAATTCTCTAGGTGTAGTAACTACTTGTCTGACCTTGAGCTAATCATATACATTCTGAGCTTCCTTTGTTTTCATTAATAGTGAGATTACCTTAGGTAATTTCTGACATATTCTTTAATATCAATGACCAAAAATTAGAAATATGATTGCTTATCTAACTTGTGTTTGTTTTGTATTCTCATATATATACTTGGATATGTTCCTGGTGTTGGCGGATGTATTGATATAACACTTGCCAGTTTGGAAACTCAGCTACGAACTCCTCAGTTATGGAACATAACATTAGGTGGTATTTGAAACACATCGTTTGTACTAAGTAAGCCCCAAATTTTGATGAGTAATATTAAAAATTATTTGAAAGGTAGATTTCAGTGTTTGCCACTATTTCAGAGTCATTTTGGAAACCTGAAATCACAAAGCCTTAATTTAGCTATTAAATTCGTGCATGCAGTTCTCTAAGTTCAACCTCCCTTATGGTGAGGCTTTCTCCACCTTACCTTGTAAATTAATAAAAAATTAGCCTTGGCAAAATACATTTTTCTTTTACCTTTGCTTATAAATATCCAGCTTTTGTCTCACTTGCATGTAATATAATTCAGACTCTGTGATCCTTCAGGCCACCTTAGATCCCACTTCATCTCTCACTAAGCTTTCAAAATATTTTCAGCTTAGTCCTGTTGAAGCTAGCAAGTTATAGTGAGTGCTTATTTGGTGGTAATTAGTATAACATGTATGATGCTAAGAATATTTAGTTAAGAGATGTGAACAGAGAATTCTCTAGGTGTACTAACTACCTGTGTGACCTTCAGCTAATCATATACATTCTGAGCTTCCATTGTTTTCATTAATAGTGAGATTACCTTAGGTAATTTCTGACATATTCTTTAATATCAATGACCAAAAATTAGAAATATGATTGCTTATCTAACTTATGTTTTGTAATCTCATATATATACTTGGATATGTGAAGCCATAGAAAATCACTGCATTACCATAATGAGATTCATCTCTGGTAGTGGTGTTAAGATTGAGAATTTTTGTTCTTGATGGACAGAGCTGTGGTATTATGTGGCAGTATTTCTTATTATATTGCTTTTGTTGAAGTTGGTGAGTAGTGTAATCCTGAAAGCAAAATAAAACGTGGAACCAAACAAATTGCCTCCCATATTTACAGAGGGCAGGCTTGCATATTACTTCACATTATGCATAACTGAAGTTGTAAAATACTGCTGTAGTGTTTTGATGATTCAACAGTTAGGGTATGTCATTGATCAGAGAGCTGCTGTTGACAGCGTACTACAATATAGCATATGCTAATTGTATATGGCTTCATATGGGCTCCTAAAAATATAGGAATGTGAAACTTTTAGGATCCACTCACTATCAGAAATTCAAAAATCTGGGTCGCAGTAAGGGATATAATTTGATATTTGAACTCAAGTAATGGAGATCAGTTAGAGATGCAGCAATATTTGCAAGGTCTGCATGACCTTTACATAGCATGATCTACCGAAACCTGTTTTTCCAAATGTTTATATGTATGCACACTGACATTTAAACTGAAAACAAAGGGATATAAATCCTCTCATTAAGGAGGTGCCACTGACTGATTATTATTCTTGAAGCAATGTTGTCCTTCTTCTTGCATGATAAATGCTTCTTTTTTAAAAAAAATCTATTGCTATTTATAAAATGCGTCATTTTGAGATTGCAGCCAAGGTTAGCAGTATCATATTTGAACTTTAATTTAGACAAATTCAAACCAGGTCAGAACAGGGTCACCGTTTCATTGCTGTTCAGAGCTTGCCTGAGGGTTAGGCCTGGACTGCGGTGGTGATTACAACCAGATACCTTTGCTACTTATTGCCCTATCTGGGTGATACTTAAAGGTGGGAGATATGGTACAATAGAGTGTGTAATTATTAAAGGAATATTTAGAGAGTTTCAGATACCATGCTTTGTGTTAGGAATGCACCGGTGAAGAAGACTGGTAATCACCCTCACGGTAATTAAAATCCACTGTTTTTTAATTATTTCTATATTTGTGAATTTTCCAAGGGCCTACAAAAGTACCCAAAATGGCAAGTAACCAAAACTTGCCTCCAATCTTTCTCTTTGCTTGTTTTTTCATTCCTAAAATCCACTGTCTACGTTGCCTAGGAATTTCAACCTTTACATACAACCCTTAGTCTAACTCCCTTTGAATTCAAGCCAACCATAGTTACTACCCCACGCCTGCAGTTAGGATAAATCTTTGTTGTCTTTATTGCCATGTTTTGCGTTACATTCAGCGAATTAATTTGGTAAAAGTATCTGCGATAAAGGAACCCTCAACGGATATCAGAAAAAGATCACTTCTAATTGTTTCATTTATATTTTGCTTGCTTCTTGCACTATTCCTTCCTTTCATTTTGCCTCACAGACATGAGTTGTCCCATTATGTCTCACCTCTTCAATAGAGCAACGTGAGATAACTAGATCATGCATGGCTCTACCTGTAACTAAAATTTGCATCATTTCCTTGCGTTTGTTCTCTTTTTAATGTCATTATCATAAGTAGGTATCCCACTGTAGAGCAATAGTGGGACTCATCTCACCACAACTTGTGTAGTTTCAACCTTGACTCTTGAACAAGATTTTGCCTCAAATACTCCCAGTAAGTTGATCAATTAACTTTAACTTTATGGGCCACATAATGTAAAACATTTGCTATTCTATATGCATTATTTTTCTCTTGTCCCTTTCATCCTTTAAGGTGTGGTTGGATTATTAACTTCCTCTCTTGAGTTAAATTTAGCCACAAAATAATTCTGCTCATTTTCTCCCTATACATAGATTCTCCTATTAATAGATTTTTCCCTGATGAATAACAAACCAATCAACGTCTTTCCAGCTTTGCCCAATCCCAGCGGACTCTTTCTTATATGAATTTAGACCATAAATGTTCTTTGCCACTCATCTGGTCAATATATATTTTCTGATTTACGTTGTGAATCATTTTATTTTCATACCTAATGTTTCATCAAATGGAATGATATCTTCAGAATAGGGATTGTAAGGGAGAAGGAGATACTTGGTCACAGTATTTAGTATACTGCTTGACAAATATTAGGTATGTGATGAAATTTTTTTCAATTTTAGGTCAATATAGGAATCAATCCAATAGGCCTTCAACAATGTGTGTAAAAGATTAAACAACACTAATAAATAATAAGTAATAAAATACATTTAGTTTTTCTGAGAAGTCCTTAGTACCTTTCATATTAAAAAAGAAAAATATAAAATAATTTGTACACTGTGAAAATATTGGAACTATGGCTTGCCAATGGGTTTCAGCCCCCTGCAAGTTCACTATGGATTCAATGTGACCAACAAATGACAGTAGAACGTTTCTTTGGGGTGAAAGGGTTTATTCCCCAGCTTGTTCTCCCAGCGGTAGGTCAAGCACTAGCATCTCTGCCTCCGCCCAGAACACTGGGCCGAGCTCTCTACGTAGTGCAATAATAGTTTATTGCCTACAGGTGTGGAAGCAGTAGCCAAGCAACAGGCCAGTTACATCATCAGGTGGTTTAAGTTCAGTGAGGATCCTGGCCATAGGAGCCCCAACTTCCCCACAAACTATAACTTACCAATATTATAAATGCATTCAGTACAATGCTATACATTACACTCTACTCAGTAAATGTTCCCTGGCAGTAATTCATATGTATTTTAGATCTTTAAGAAGATAGTTATGATTAATTTCAAAATATTGCCACAAATGGCACCTTTTAAAGATACTTTGGAATATCAGAGAAAAAAATCATTCTTAGTTTGTGTGGAAAAAGTCCATGGTTTTTAGCAGCTATTGTTATTTCACAGCCATTGAAAATTTGAGTTATTTATTTATTTATTTATTTTATTAAGGTATCATTGATATACAACTTACGCTCAGGTTTCGCATGATGAATAATTTCTTTTTTAAAATAATGATACAGCCAAGGTCTGTTCAGGTATATTTTGTGGCTATACACAATTTATATCATAAAATGATGCAGTGGTCTCATACTGATCCTTTCTCTTCAAGCTAATCGTTTATTCAGTTGCTCCCATTGGAATTGCTTTTGTTTATATAACATTTCCCTCTATTTTGCTTGAATTTGCTCTCCTTTTCTGAAGATCAATTATTAACTGTATTATTAGATACTCTTGGAAAGTTAAAATCTGTTCTGGTTGAGGAACGCAGTAACGGGGTGGCTTCTGCTGTTGTTCAGTTTCTTTGCAGGTGCCTAAGCTGAGGCTTTGTCTCCTAGAAGTTACCACTGTCTTGGGCTTCAGTGTGCTTGCCATCTGTTGTGAGGGAGTTGATTGTAATTGCCCCAAGTTGCTAGAGAAGCCGAAGCACCCACCTGCAGCCATTCAGATGAGGTTGGGCAGAGAATCTGTATATAGTGGGCTCCTCCTGTCCTAGCCTTGATGATCCTCCACTGCTGTGCTGGTGGGTAGAGTGGTAGGAGCTTGTCTTTCTTTTTTTTTCTTTTCTTTCTTGTTCTGTTGCTTCAGGATAATCTCTGAGCCTTAGTTTACTCAAATCTACCATTTGCCTCAGAAAAGCCAGTTCGGGAAATTTTTTTAAACTGACCATTTACTGTTTCTTTGTATTTTCAACATTTGTACAATAATCTTTCCATTCTTGAATACCTATTAATGGTGTCTGAAAAATGAAAGCCAGGAAGTGGGAATAAAAAGAGCAAGAGTTAAAAACATAAACACTATCTCACTAGAAACATCAACCAAGTATTCTGTTGAGCAGGGCAGGATAGAGAAAGCACTGCCCCCTTAAATCACCTATAGCTACCATCCATTTTGATCATCATCATAAAGTTTTAATAAAATCATACGGAGCTAGCTCATTTATACATATATATAAAACCAACTCTCAGCAGCCCCAAGATATATGTCCTAACACCTTGGCAAACCTCCAAATTTGCAAATACCACAAAACCATATAACTCCACTCATAAAATGCAGTAAAGTGTAACTGAACAATTACAGACTTCCATCGGACCCTTAATGGTTGTATAAACTCAAGTCATTTATGAAGGTAGTAAAGTCTACCACTAAACACATACACACGGCATTATATCATCCCGCATGTAATTCTGAACCATAGTCACCTGAATTGAAAACTGTAATGGATGAATAATGATAGATGCTCTGTAATATGTGCCCAGCATGTTTTTCTCTGCTGTTGACCACTTATTGTCTGTGCTTTACGACTTGTTTCTTCTTATTCCCTTTCACTTACTGAGCTATCTCTTCTTAAGTAGAAATGCTAAGTAACCATCTGGTCTCCCATGCTTCTTGTTCTAGGAATAAAAATGCTCCCAAAGGTCCTTTGTCCAGCTCATGCTCAGTTATGGTTGGTCCCTTGGCTGAACTAGCACCTCTTCCACCTGTTCCGAGATGAAAATATATACCCAAGGCATTGTTTTTCCCCTAAAATCTATATCCATCAAGATTTATGTATTTGTTGCCTCTATTTGATTTCACGTTAACCACCTTTCAACTTCTGCTGAACCTCTGACTCATATTTCTTGAGGTGCTGAACATCAACCGAAGGATACAATTTTGTGGTTTGTGATTTTTTTCTTCTTTTTGTAGTTTTCCATAGAGAACATAATTGAATTCCATCACTTCAAGAAACAAAGCACTATACTTTCAATTACCCTAAACTTCTACTTTGCTGGCCCAAGAAGCATCTCCTTTGTAGAAGATTTTACTTTGTCTTCCTTTTGCCTGTCTACTTTTACCTTCCTGTTGCCAATATCTTCAGCTTTCTTTGGGGTACCAGAGGTTGGAGAGATGACGAAGAGATGAATGCTGGTATGTTTTTCTCAAAGAAGGAAAGTTTGTTTCAGATCACGGGAATCTCTGCCTATACAAAGATAAGGAGCGGTGTAGGCTGTTTTGAGAAAGAGAATGCTGTGGGGGTTATCTTGGCTCCTTCCCTAGTGTATGTGACTTACCTACCTGCCTCAGTAAAATATCAATATTCTAGACAGAGTGGAGCTTTGGTGTTTTTTGACGTTTCTCAAGAACAGTCAAACTCATCAGTATTAAACCAGTAATGTCAATGGTATTCCTGTCTGGAAAAAAAAAAGTGACTAAATAATTCACTTCTTCATAAAGCACTAATA
>JAVSCE010004010.1:0-47541 GCA_032199065.1 Smutsia gigantea | reverse complement strand
AAATGGCAATCATTCCTTAATATCGTCTATTATGTAGTTCATAGTAAAATTTCCCTAATTGTCCCAAGAATGTCATTTATAGCTGTTTTTTTTTTTGGACCAATGTGCAGTCTACGTTCACATATAATATTTTTTGTGTATTTCTTTAGCCTCTTTTAGGAAAGAATACCTCTCTTTGTGTCTTGCTTTATGCATTTTTTATGATACTCTCTTTTTTTAGAGCCCAGGACTGTTGTCCTATAGAATGTCTGGATTCTGGATTTGCCTGGTTATTTCTACTTGGTATTGTTTAACTGTAAAAATCTCACATATTCCTTATAAACTACAAGGAAAGTCTCTAGAGGCTTGATTAGATAGATTACATATTTTGGCAGACTATTTCAAAGGTGATGTTGTTTAATTCCATTTGCATCACGTTGGTAGTCACATTAGGTCTGATTTCCCCTATACTTACTAGTGACACTCATGTTTGATCACTTGCATAAGGCGGTGACCTCCAGATCCCTCCTTTGTAAAGGTACTTTCCCCTAGCAGTACCTCCTCAGAGCCAGTGCTCTTTTCTACCTCAACCTTTCACCTAATTGTTTTACCATTCATCAGTGATCCTTGCCTTGATCAATTATTACTTTGGAGGTTACAAAGTAGTGGCTTTGTAAATCTATCATGCATTTTAGGTTTAATTTATTAACTTGCATTCCATAAAACAGAGCTCTCCTTTTATCCACCTCTTTCCTTTATTCCCTTTTTCTTGTCTTTGTTAATGGGAGTATCACTATGGACTGATGGATTTTAATTTATTCAGTGTTGTAATTAATTATAGTTATTAATCTTTTGAATGGTCAAATGTGGCTAATTGGAGCTTCCTCAAACTGGATCCTATTATCTTTGTGAGGAGACATGTCTCTATTGTTCTTTGAGCACCTCCTTGATGTCTATGGCACAAGATACCTCAGTCCCACCTTTTACTTTCCCTGCCTCAGACTTGGAATCATCATTTCTCAAAGAAGCCATGATTCCTTTTATTAGGGGGTTGAATTTAGAAGTGTACTAGATGTGTTAATGCTTCTGGGGTGTCATTGCTTTTAGAACTATCTATAGTCAAAGCAAGGAAAAATGCTTTTTAAAATTATAAGTTCATACTGATATTTTCAGTTTATCTTTCAGAAATGTTAATTATGATAAAAAAGCACATTATATGATATTTACCCTCTTGCCTATTTTTAACTGCACAGATCAGTTTTGTTAACTATATTTACGTGGCTGTGTAACAGCTCTCGTGAAACTTTTCATCTGGCAAAACTGAAACTCTATACCTATTGAAAAACATCTCCCAACTTTCCCTCCTCCAAAGGCCCTGGAAATCACCATTCTACTTTCTATTTCTGTGATTTTTACTTCTCTAGATGTATCATATAAATGGAATCATACAGTATTTGTCCTTTTGTATCTGTCTGATTTTACTGAACATAATGTCCTCATATTCATCCATCTTGAAGCATGTGACAGGATTTCCTTCTTTTAAGGTTGAATATTATTCTATTGTATGGTTGTACCACATTCTCTTCATCCATTCATCTACTGATGGACATTTGGGCTGCGTCCAGTTCTCTTGGCTACTGTGAATAATGCTGCAATGGACATTGGGTGTGCAATATCTCTTCAAGATCCTGCTTTCTTTGGTCTTATACCCAGAAGGGGGAATGCTGGGTCACAGGGTAATTTTATTTTCAGTTTTTGAAGGAAACTCCATACTGTTTTCCAATAGTAGTTTTCAGTTTATTTATTTATTTACTTTATCATACAATATACCTAAATCATTTTCCAAATTACAATCAATATTACTTACAACAAGAAACCTACTGAGCTTTCTTTGTGTTATTTTTATCTTTGGTATATATCCAGTTAAGGATGTGCAGTCAGAATACTGTGTTAAAAAATATTTTAAATAATCATTTTCTCTGTATCTTTATGTGATATGCATTTATGCTTATATTTTTCTATTTGTGTTTCATGGCTTATGTTGTATACTTTTTAAATTTAATTTTATATTTTAAATAAAGCATTTACATAGTCCAAAGTCAACCACCATATAAAAAGATACATGCAAGGAGAAGACTTGCTCCTCTCTCTATCCCCTTCATCTTATTCTTCCACTTTTATTAGTATAGGATAATTTTTTAGTTAGTCCTTCCATCCTTCTTATATTTCTTTTTACAGAGATAAGCAACTCTTCCTCCTTTTATTTTGATGGTTGCATGTACTTCACTGTGTGAATGTATCATAGTTAATTCAACCAGTCCCTTGTGGATAGATAAGTAAATTGTTTCTATTTTTTTTATTGCAAATAATGATGCAATGAAAAAAATGCATATATGCCATATTGTTAGAGTTACACATTTAGTGTAGTTTTCTAGAAGTTGAATTGCTGGTTCAAAAAGTGAAAACGTAATTTTGTTAGATGTTGGCAAATAACCTTCCATGGGGGTTGTGACATTTTGCATAGCCACTACAAATTTAAGAGAGCCTCTATTTCTCCACACAAAGCTAACAGACTTAGTTGTCAGCTCGTGTAAGAAGTGCTATCTCAGTATTGTCTTAATTTTACTAACTTATTAATGATGAGAGTGAGCATTTTTTTGCATGTTTAAAGATCATTTTTTATTCTTTATGAATAATTTATATCTTTTATAACTTTTTCCATTGTGTTTTCAAAATGTTAAGGGTACAAATATATGCATTTTATTTGTTTTTATAGGTGACATACATAGTTTCAGCCATAAAGTCACATAATGTTGAAGATATTTCCAAACACTCCTTCTTAAGATTATGAGCTCTCCATAGTGTGAATTTCATTTGAAAATGAGATGTCTTTTCCATTATTGTTAAAGTAACACTTTTTCCTGAAGGTGTTGATGGAGTGTTTATTCTTTTTAAAGTACATTCTGGGTTACACATTACTGAGAGTCTTTTGTCGTCAGAGTAAAGGTCGGTGCTCTTGGAGCACATACCTTTATTAAAAGAAAAATGTCTAATGCATCTTTAAGTTCTACTACTCCCTAAGTACTTTGTCACAGTATAATCAAAGAACCTTTAGAAAATACCAAATAATTTCTGGGTCACTCACCTTTGTATAATACCAAATAATTCCTAGGTCATTTGCCATACCTATATTGAAGAGATTCCACTATTTAATGGTCTGTTTTTTGTAAAATTAACTGTTGATGACATCCTATATATATAAATTATAAACACGTTATTTTTTCCACACCCAAGCGGATTATTTTATACATTCCATTTTGGAGATCACTGTTATGTAGAAAAGCCTATAACTGTTCTCTCAAAACCAGAGACCATAGTAATGTCCCTAGAATTAGTCTACATGGTCTTTGTCTCTTGCAAACCTCAAAACCTTTTCACAGTCTATCTTGTAATTCTCTACATTTTGAAAGTCACATTTTTGTATTTTACTTGGGTTTAAAAGACAGATTCCAGTTAATTTTGCTGAGGGCCTTACGTATAGTTGCAGAATACCTACCTAAAGTGGATAAAATATTTATCTGTCCACATCCCTTCCCCCTTTCCTGTTAAAAAAAAAAAGAAAACTTATTTTTATGAATATGAATTTACATAAATATCACCTGGTAGAACTGTCAATCCAGGAATCCTCCCCTTTCCTCCCATAGGGTTCAAAACATGAGCCAGACCTGGCCAACCAAAGTACTTCATCACCATAGAAATGTGATCAATTCAAGACTGGTCATGTAATACAAACCATTCTAATCAGAGTTCTTTATAGGGATTGGTATGGATTTTGATAGAAAATGGACCTCTAAAATGGATCTCTAGCCTTCCAAGTTAATGAGTACTAAAAACTATGTAAGTCAGGAGATGTAAGAACATCTTTGCCATATTGTGAAGACAATCTATCTCATAATGAATCTAATGCAGAGCTGATGAGAAATGAAAAAGTCAGACACTGAATCTTGATTTCATTGCTGGAGCACCTAGAATGCAGCCATGCCTGAAGCGAGACTTATTCTCATAAACTTTAGTTATATAAACCAGTAAATTACCTTTTTAGTTTCAGCAGGATTAAACTTTTCCATTGCATCCAGTTATCATTTGAAAGTGGCTGCCTGGTTAGAGACTATATTGCAAGGTACTCTGGCATCTTGGTGAGGCCTTGGGACCAGTGATTGCAAGGACTGAAGCAGGGTCAAGGAAGTAAAGAAGTGTGTCTTCTCTGCAGCTCTCTTACCTGTTGTCAGCTGTACACAGATTCTGAGGCCCTAAGGATGTTAGAACTACAAAGTGCAGGGTAACAGAGCTCTTGCATCATCATATGGAAGGCCAACACCTGAACTGGATTATTATATGAGCAGAAATAAATGTGTGAAGCCACTGGAATTTTGAGATTTATTCATTAAAGCAGCCAGTATGGCCCTAATATACCATATATTGCCTTACAATAGAGATGATTATTTGCTAGTCTTGTCTTACTATTAGATTAAGATTACCCTGAGGGCAAAGACTGGGACTTACTCATATTCGTAGCCCTATGACAGAAGTACTCAGTAAATATATATTCAATGAATGAATCTCAGAGTACCAAAAATGTTTAGCTCAAAATAACTCAAGAATGGTTTATGCAAGTTAATTATGATTACATTCTTTTTTAATTAGCCTTGTAAAGATATAATTCACATACATACAATTCACCCATTTAAAGCGTGTACTTTTTAGTACATTCACACAGTTGTGCAACCATCAGCAAATCAGAACATTTCATCACCCCAAAAAGAAACTCCTTATACATTAGTAGGTTTTTCTTCTAACCTGACCCTCCTCTCATCCCTAGGCAACCACTAATCTATTTTTTTTTTCTAGATCTTCCTATCCTAGACATTTCATATAAATGGAAGCAAGTACTATATGACCTTTGGTATCTGGCTTCTTTCAATTAACATGGTTTTTAAGGCTCATCCATATCTGAGCATGTATCGGTACTTCATTCCTTTTTATTAAAGAGTAATATTCCATTGTATGAAAATACCACTTTCATTTATCCATTTATCCATTGATGGGCATTTGGGTTCTTTCTACTTTTTGGTTATTATAAATTATAATATTATAAACGTTTGTGGATGTGTTATAAAATGAATGTATATTTTCATTTATTTTGGGTATATACCTAGAAGTAGAATTTCTGGGTTATATCCTAACCATCTGTTTTAACTTTGAGGAACTGCCAAACTCTTTCCTAAAGTCTCTATTCCATTTTACATTTTCAACAGCAATATATGATTGTTCCAATGTGTCCACATGTTCACCATTAGTTGCTACTGTCTGTCTTTTTTATTATAGCCATTCTAGTTGGTGTAAAGTGGCATCTCATTGTGGCTTTGATTTGCATTTCACTAATGACTGAAGGTATTGAGTATCTTTTCATTTGCTTATTGTCTAGTTGCATATCTTCTTTGGAGAAATATCTATTCAGCTCCTTTGCTCCTTTTTAAATAGGGTTATTCATCTTTGTGTTATAGGGTTGCAATAGTTTTCATAATCTAGACACAATTCTGTTATCAGATATATGATTTGTGAATATTTTTTCCCATTCTTTGATCATCTTCTTCTTTGATGCACAAAAGTTTTTAATGTTGATAAAGTTCGATATATCTATTTTTTCTTTTGTTGCTTGTGCTTTTGGTGTCATATATAAAAAAAATTGCCTACTCCACAGTCTCAATGATTTAGAGCTACGTTTTCTTCTAAGAGTCTTAGTCTTTGATCTATTTTTGTTGTTTTATATATGGGATAAGATAAGGGTTCACCTTCATTCTTGGCATGTGGTCCCATCACCATTGGTTGAAAAGACTATTCTTGTCCTATTGAATTGTCTTGGCACTTTTGTCAAAGATAGATTAACCCTAAATATGAAAGTTTACATCTGGACTGTTAATTTTATTCCACTGATTTATCTTTTTGCCAGTACGACATAGTCTTCATTACTATAGCCCTATGGTAAATTTGGAAATAGGGGCATGTGAATTCTCCAACTTTGTTCTTTATCAAGATTGTTTTGGTTCTTCTGTGTCCTTTTTTCATTTCTATAAGAATTTTAAGATAATCTTACCAATTTCTGCAAGAAAGGCAACTAGGATTTTGAAAGAGATTGTGTTGAATCTGTAGATTAATTTAGGGTAGTATTGCTATCTTAAAATATTAAACTTCCCAATCCATGAGCATGGGATATCTATTTATTTTGTTTTTTTATTTATTTCAATGATATTTTTTAGGCTTCAGTGTAAAATGTTTGTACCATTTTTGTGCAATTTACTCCTCACTATTGTATTATTTTTATGTTATATTGGAATTGGAATATATACAATTAAAATTATTTTCTTAATTTCATTTTTGGATTTTTCATTGCTAGTGTACAGAAGTACAACTTTTTTTGTGTGTATTGATTTTTGTATCCTGAAACCTTGCTTTACCTGTTTATTAGTCTAATAGGTTTTTAGAGGATTCCTCAGTATTTTCCATATAGAAAATCATGTTATTATCTGCAAATAGGGTATGATTATATTCTTAATAGTTTGCAAGAAAAGCTCTTAAAGAGAACTTTCTGTTGGTTTAAGAATACCAATTGTAGAAGTCTAAACTAAATAAACACCTTTCAAAAACCCTGCCAGTTTCTAAGTCAAAGGAAGAGATTTGCAGGATATTCTGCTTTCTCAACAATCTTATTTATGTGAATGTTTTTTCTGATGATCCATGAGAGAAAATTCTAAGTATTGAGTTGAAGTTAGGTGGAAATCATGATAGAAATGTTATATAGTGTAAATAGAGTATTACCACACACATTTCATCTGATTAGAATTTAGCATCCAGCAGGATTTTGTGGCTATATGAGATTTTTGATTATTTATATTTCCTCAGGAAATTTTCTTTACATAGGAGAAAGGGAACACTATTAGTAGATTATAGGAGTCCATACCCTGAATCCTTTCTAGCCTTTAAACTACAAATCACTGTCCCGATGAAATGTCTGCATTACTGTCCAAAGAAACTATGGGAACACATTTGTGGGAGTTGTTCTTTAGAACACAACTCAGTCTGTGACTATAAATACCATAAAAATATATAAGATCCATTGCATCTATAAGATCCAATGCCCCTTAGCAAGGAAGGTTATAGGACAGCAAGGAAGGTTATAGTAGCAAGGAAGAACATAGACTTTTGGAATCAAACAGACACAAGGAAAACAACAACAAAAATGAGTTTGAATCATGGCTTTCTACCTACTTAGCTCTCTGAGTCTCATTTGTTTATCTATAAAATTGAGATGCTAATATAATAACAGTCCCACAGGTTAACATAAGAGAGACTTAATCTTTATTTTTTAGATGGGGATAATGTACCTCTTAGACAGTCCAAGAAAGCAATCAATAAGTGTCAGCTCCTGTACTCACTAGGGACAAAAAATGCTTAGGGTAGACTAGAGTTTACTGACAAACCTAAATCACAGTAATCCCTGCATATTTCATAGATACAAATATTTCAGAGCCATTGCGTACAGAGTTTTCTCAATTTTATAGTAGATGTTTAGCTATTTGGTGTCATATGGTTGCTTTAATGAAAATCATTCATGAATCCTAGTTCATAGACATGTATCTTCTCAACATACCTTCCTTTAGAGAATGACTCTTCCCCATTGCATTATAATTCTGTGTTTATGCAGTTCTATTCACACTGGTCTCCCACATGGCATTGGGGTGGGAACAGTCCCAGAACTAACCAAAAAGTGTATTTCATGACTCTGACCAGAGTGCTTAGCTCAATGATAGCCATGTGACCCAACACAGCCCAATAAAAACCTACCTTGGAACTTTTCAAGAGCTATTAGGAAAAATATACTATCATTTTATCTCAAATTGGGACTATAATAATGACATGGGTTTGGGGCTACTGACGACTATGTTGTTGCTACATAGAGCCTCCTGGGAAAGGAAGCAAGTAGAAAGAAGCCAAGAGCTGGAAAAAGAAACTGTGTTAATGCTATTATTTGAACTGGATTTAACTGTGCATAAAACATTTCCACCCACCTGGATTTCTTAATTATACAAATCAATTATTTCTTACTCTGTCTATCTGTCTCTGTCTCTCTCCTTCTTCAACCCCCCTCCCCATTTATTTACCTAGTTTTAGTTTGGGTTTTTATCTATCAGAATTGAGAATGTTCTGACTCACACATGTTTTTCTCAATACAAGTTTAGGACAGCTTCCACTACCCAATACTGATTCTATCAGGTAATAGTAGAGGCAAAATTACAAAATAGAGATGTAGAAGAGAAAACAAAATGGAACAAGAGAAATAAGTTTCAAAGGATAAAATATAGAAGGCAAAATACACAGATCTCCATGATAGTGATGGACGGAGACTAGGTACCAGCCAGTTCTTCCCAGGTTGCAGCCATGACCCTTATTCATAGCCTCTACCATGGTCTGGGCTTAAAGCATTATTTATAAAAACAAACTTACTGCTTATAGGATATATGGATGGCATTCTTGAAACTGAATATGAAGTTTTTTATTCTCAATATATTGTGATTCTAATGATATTTTAATATCTTTAGAGCCTTAAAAAGCATGGTAGAGTGATGGCACATTGACTATTTTGATGGCAGACTTTGAAGCATAAAGTTGGAATAAGTCCATTATACCCCTTTTGAATACTCTATTAATAGAGTTATTATCCACTCTGCCACAGAAAGTCATGCAAAATCCTTTGAAAAGTTCACTATCAAAAGTTTTAGCTACTTCCTGATATTATTGATGATGGGGGAGAGTATTAATTTAAGAATCCGAAGGCTTGTGTGTCAAAGAGAAGATGAGATTGGTCAGAAGAGGACCTTTGGTAAATAAAATATTTGGAAGTGAACCCAAATGGAGTCCTTGGTGTAGGGATAAGAAAGGAGGTCTCAGAGCAGATGGGGCACACACAGAATTGTAAGTGTACATTGTGGAGTCCCTTATGCATTGGCTAATTTGGGGTCAGCAAACTATATATAGTCTTTGGGTCATGTTGGCTCCCTGCCTTTTTTATAGGGCCCACCAGCTAAATATGGCATTTGCATTTTTAAACAGCTGGAAAAAGAAATCAAGAGAAGAATAATGCTTTTTTATACAGAAAATTTTATGCCTTTCAAATTTCAGCACCCTTAAATAAAGTTACTGTAACACAGGAATGCTCGTGTGTTTCAGTATTGTCTATGGCTAATTTTGTTTAACAATAGCAGAGTTGAACAGTTTTAACAGAAACTGTGTAGTTAAAAGTTTAAAATATTTACTGTCTGGTACTTCACAGAAAAAAATTTGCCAACCCATGAGCTAGGGCAATGGACCCAGAAAGCCAGGAGGAACAGGAGATATTAGTGTGATTGAAAAGACAGGGTATGGAGTCTAATTGCCCTGGGTTAGCTGGTTTCCTGAACAAGTTACTTAATGTCCTTAGATTTAGTTTTCTCATCTGTAAAATGGTCATGGTATTATTACCTGCTTAATAGGGTTTGTACAAGGATCATCTCAACAAAGCATTGAGCACAAGATAAGTGCTAAAAATATTGACTATTAGGTAGATGAGGCATTTCACATCTGGTAGGAATGGCTTGAGTCTCTTCTTGCCTCCCCACTGCATTGTGAGTTATTTTGTTCCTTTGCCCAAACATATAGTTCATGGTCTGTTTTTATGAAGTATAATTGAGACACAAAAAATAAGACTGCCTGGAAAGCAGCAAAGAATAAAAAACAGTCTTTGTTGCTTTTCATTTGTGAATTTGTCTATTACCTGCAGCACATCTATCTGGCTGGCTGACCACTTATCTATATACAAGAATAAAATGTGTTGTGTGTGTACTCTGTCAATGAGGAAGGACACTTGAAGCAAGGTGCCAAATATTCATTGCCTTTGACCCCGACTCAAATCCACCACAGATGGAAAGATCATTTTTTTTGAGTCAGTATATTTATTGATGGTTTTAAGAAAGAGCATATTTATTGCTAATTGTCTACATTGTTCTTGCTCTTGACTATGACCTCAAGGAGTGGGGACCCAAGTCCATGGCTGAGGAAGCTTTAACATCCTTATAGGAATGGCTGGGAGTTCTGTGGGGATCCAAAGACCCGAGCTAGTCTTTGCATCTAGATGCTCATGTTTGTCTCTGGTGACATAATTCATTTCCAATTTTTATCTTCCTTATTTGGAAATCTCTTGCCGCCTGTACTTTGGTGACAGACTGCAGTGCATGAGCACATTGTAAATGAGAGTATAAAAGAATGTAAATGAGTTGTCTTAAGTGTACCAGAAATGAAACTGGAAATAAATCTCAGGAGTTCCTATTCCCAGATATGATTCTTTTTCAGTTTTCAGAGCCAATGAAAATTTAATAGTTGAGAAAACATAATTTTATCCTTTCATTATAGAGGATGCCTTGCAAGATAGACAGTCAGAAAGCAGTCAGAAAGTTAGAAGGAAATGGAATAAAAGCATTTACCCTTCAAAGCTAACAGTTGTCTAGGAAATAAGAAGAAGAGCAAGTATCCTAAAGAAGATAAATCACAACTCATTACTGATTGGTTATTACTTATCAGCTAAAAGCTTCATTTTAATTCCCCTTACTTTACCTCATTTCTGGTTGTTATGTATCCAAAGCTAGAACTGAACAGCAAGATACTTACTTTTTTTTTCAAATTTTGGTATCGTTAATCTACAATTACATGTGCAACATTATGGTTACTAAACTCCCCCCTTCATCAAGTCCCCCCCACATACCCCATTACAGTCACTGTCCATAAGCGTAGTAAGATGTTATAGAATCACTACTTGTCTTCTCTGAGTTGTACAGCCCTCCCAGGGCCCCCTCAACATTATGTCTGCTAGTCGTAATGCCCCTTTATCCCCCTTGTCCCTCCCTTCCCACCCATCCTCCCCAGTCTCTTTCCCTTTGGTAACTGTTAGTGCATTCTCAGGTTCTGTGAGTCTGCTGCTGTTTTGTTCCTTCAGTTTTTTTCTTTGTTGTTATACTCCACAGATGAGTGAAGTCATTTGATACTTGTCTTTTTCCGCCTGGCTTATTTCACTGAGCATAATACCCTCTAGCTCCATCCATGTTCTTGCAAATGTCTGGATTTGTTTTCTTCTTATGGCTGAATAATATTCCATTGTGTATATGTACCACCTCATCTTTATCCATTCATCTACTGATGGACACTTAGGTTGCTTCCATTTCTTGGCTATTGTAAATAGTGCTGCAATAAACATAGGGGTGCATCTGTCTTTTTCAAATTGGGCTGCTGCATTCTTAGGGTAAATTCCTAGGAGTGGGACTCCTGGGTCAAATGGTATTTCTATTGTGAGTTTTTTGAGGAACCTCCATACTGCTTTCCACAATGGATGAACTAATATGCATTCCCACCAGCAGTGCAGGAGGGTTCTCTTTTCTCCACATCCTCACCAACATTTGTTGTTGTTTGTGTTTTGGATGTTGACCATTCTCACTGGTGTGAGGTGATATCTCATTGTGTTTTTAATCTGCATTTCTCTGATGATTAGTGATGTGGAGCATCTTTTCATGAGCCTGTTGGCCATCTGAATTTCTTCTTTGGAGAAGTGTCTATTCATGTCTTCTGCCCATTTCTTAATTGGATTATTTGACTTTTGTTTGTTGAGGTGCATGAGTTCTTTGTATATTTTGGATGTCAACCACTTATCAGATACGTCATTTATGAATATATTATCCCATACCGTAGGATGTCTTTTTCATCTACTGATGGTGTCCTTTGCTGTACAGAAGCTTTTCAGCTTGATATAGTCCCACTTGTTCATTTTTACTTTTGTTTCCCTTGCCTGGGGAGATATGCTCATTAAGAAGTTGCTCATGTTTATGTCGAAGAAATTTTTGCCTATGTTTTTTTCTAACAGCTTTATGGTTTCATGACTTACATTAAGGACTTTGATCCATTTTCAGTTTACTTTTGTGTATGGGGTTAGACAGTAATCCAGTTTCATTCTCTTACATGTAGCTATCCAGTTTTGCTAACACCATCTGCTGAAGAGGCTATCATCTCCCCATTGTATATCCAAGGTTCCTTTATCAAATATTAATTGACTGTATATGTTTGGGTTGATGTTTGGATTTTCTATTCTGTTCCACTGGTCTGCGGGTCTGTTTTTGTGCCAATACCAAATTGTCTTGATTTCTGTGGCTTTGTAGTACAGCTTGAAGTCAGGGAGCATAATTACCCCTGTTTTATTCCTCCTTCTCTGGATTGCTTTGGTTATTTGGGGTCTTTTGTGGTTCCATATGAATTTTAAAACTATTTGTTCCAGTTCGTTGAAGAAAGCTGTTGGTATTTTGATAGGGATTGAGTTGAATCTGTAGATTGCTTTAGGTAGTATAGCCATTTTGACAATATTTATTCTTCCCAGGCAAGAGCATGGGATGCATTTCCATTTGTTAGTGTCCTCTTTAATTTCTCTTAGGAGTGTCTTGTAGTTTTCAGAGTACAGGTCTTTAACTACCTTCATTAGGTTTATTCCAAGGTATTTTATTTTTTTGATGCAATTGTGAATGGAACTGTTTTTCTGATTTCTCTCTCTGTTAGTTCATCATTAGTGTATAGGAAAGCAACAGATTTCTGTGTGTTAATTTTGTATCCTGCAACTTTGCTGAATTCAGATATTAGTTCTAGGAGTTTTGGAGTGGAGTCTTTAGGGTTTTTTATGTACAATATCATGTCATCTGCAAATAGTGACAATTTGACTTCTTCTTTACCAATCTGGATACCTTGTATTTCTTTGTTTTGTCTGATTGCCATCACTAGGACCTCCAGTACTATATTGAATAACAGTGGAGAGAGTGGGCATCCCTGTCTTGTTCCTGATCTTAGATGAAAAGCTTTCATCTTCTCGCTGTTAAGTATGATGTTAGCTGTAGGTTTCTCATATATGGCCTTTATGATGTTGAGGTACTTGCCGTATATACACATTTTGTTGAGAGTTTTAATCAGGAATGGATGTTGAATTTTGTCAAATGCTTTTTCAGCATCTATGGAGATGATCATGTGGTTTTTGTTCTTCTTTTTGTTGATGTGGTGGATGATGTTGATGGATTTTCGAATGTTGTACCATCCTTGCATCCCTGGGATGAATCCCACTTGATCATGGTGTATGATCCTCTTGATGTATTTCTGAATTCGGTTTGCTAATATTTTGTTGAGTATTTTTGCATCTACGTTCATCAGGGATATTGGTCTGTAATTTTCTTTTTTGGTGAGGTCTTTGCCAGGATTTGGTATTAGAGTGATGCTGGCTTCATAGAATGAGTTTGGAAGTATTCCCTCCTCTTCTATTTTTTGAAAAACTTTAAGGAGAATGGGTGTTATTTCTTCTCTATATGTCTGGTAGAATTCAGAGGTGAATCCATCAGGTCCAGGGGTTTTGTTCTTGGGTAGTTTTTTGATTACCGATTCAATTTAGTTGCTGGTGATTGGTCTGTTTAGTTTTTCTGTTTCTTGCTTGGCCATTCTTGGAAGGTTGTATTTTTCTAAGAAGTTGTCCATTTCTTCTGTTTTCCAGCTTGTTAGCATATAGATTCTCATAATATTCTCTTGTAATTCTTTGTATTTCTGTTGGGTCCGTCATTATTTTTCCTTTCTCATTTCTGATTGTGTTTATGTGTGTAGATTCTCTTTTTCTCTTAATGAGTCTGGCTAGGGGTTTATCTATTTTGTTTATTTTTTCAAAGAACCAACTCTTGGTTTCATTGATTTTTTCCTATTGTTTTATTCTTCTCAATTTTATTTATTTCTTCTCTGATCTTTATTATGTCCCTCCTTCTGGTGACTTTGGGCCTCATTTGTTCTTCTTTTTCCAATTTCAGTAATTGTGTCTTTAGATTATTCAATTGGAAATGTTCTTACTTCTTTAAATAGGCCTGGATTGCAATATACTTTCCTCTTAGAACTGCCTTTGCTGTGTCCCACAGAAGTTGTGTTGTTGTTGTCATTAGTCTCCATATATTCTTTGATTTCTGTTTTGATTTGGTCCTTAACCCATTGATTAATTAGGAGAATGTTGTTAAGTCTCCATGTATTTGTGAGCCTCTTTGTTTTCTTTCTAAAGTTTATTTCTAGTTTTATACCTTTGTGATCTGAAAAGTTGGTTGGTACAATTTCAATATTTTTGGCTTTACTGAGGTTCTTTTTGTGGCCTAGTACATGGTCTATTCTGGAAAATGATCCATGTGCACTTGAGAAGAATGTTTATCCTGTTGCTTTTGGGTGTAGAGTTCTGTAGATGTCTGTTAGGTCCATGTGTTCTAGTGTGTTGTTCAGTGCCTCTGTGTCTTCACTTATTTTCTGTCTGGTTGATCTGTCCTTTGGAGTGAGTGGTGTGTTGAAGTCTCCTAAAATGAATGCATTGTTTTCTGTTCCCTCCTTTAATTCTGTTAGTATTTGTTTCACATATGCCGGTGCTCCTGTGTTGGGTGCATATATATTTAAAATGGTTATATCCTCTTGTTGGACTGACCCATTAATCATTATGTAATGTCCTTCTTTATCTCTGCTACTTTCTTCATTTTGAAGTCTATTTTGTCTAATACAAGTACTGCAACACCTACTTTTTTCTCCTTGTTGTTTGCATGAAATATGTTTTTCCATCCCTTCACTTTTAGTCTGTGTATGTCTTTGGGTTTGAGGTGAGTCTCTTGTTTGCAGCCATATGGATGGGTCTTGCTTTTTTATCCATTCTGTTACTCTGTGTCTTTTGATTGGTGCTTTCAGACCATTTACATTTAGGGTGATTATTGACAGATATGTACTAATTGCCATCGCCAGCTTTAGATTCGTGGTTACCAAGGGTTCAAGGGTTGCTTCTTTACTCTCTAACAGTCTAACTTAACTTTCTTGTTAAGTAATTGTAAACACTGTCTGATGTTTATTTCTCTCCCTTCTTCTTCTTCCTCCTCCATTCTTTATATACTAGGTGTTTTATTCTTTGCCTTTCGTTAGTATTTGGTTGGTCTTCTTTCTTTGCTATGATTTTATTTTGTCTGGTGACATCTTTTTAGCCTTAGGAGTGCTTCCCTCTAGAGCAGTCCCTTTAAGATATCCTGTAGAGGTGATTTATTTGAGGCAAACTCTCTCATCTTTTGCTTGTCTGGAAATTGTTTAATCCGTCCGTCATATTTAAATGATAATCGTGCTGGATACAATATTCTTGGTTCGAGGCCCTTTTGTTTAATTACATTAAATATATCATGCCATTCTCTTCTGGCCTGTAAGGTTTCTGTTGAGAATTCTGATGATAGTTTGATGGGTTTTCCTTTGTAGGTGATCTTTTTTCTCTCTCTAGCTGCCTTTAGTACTCTGCCTTTATCTTTGATCTTTGCCATTTTAATTATTTTATGTCTTGGTGTTGTCTTCATTGGGTCCCTTGTGTTGCGTGAACTGTGGGCTTCCGTGGACTGTGAGACTATTTCTTTCCCCAGATTGGGGAACTTTTCAGCAATTATTTCTTCAAAGACCCTTTCTATCCCTTTTTCTCTCTCTTCTTCCTCTGGTACTCCTATAATGCGAATATTGTTCTGTTTGGATTGGTTACACAGTTCTCTTAATATTCTTTCAATCCTAGAGATCCTTTTATCTCTCTCTGCCTCTGCTTCTCTGTATTCCTGTTCTCTGATTTCTATTCCATTAACATTCTCTTGCATCTCGTCCAGTCTGCTGCTAAGCCCATTGATTGCTTGCCTCATTTCTGTATTGTCTTTCCTCACTTCCCTCACTTCCTCCCTCAGCTCTTGCATTTCTCTGTAGATCCATCAGTATGGTTATTACTTTTATTCTGAATTCTTTTTCAGGAAGACTGTGCATTTCCATCCCATCAGGGTCCCTCTCTGGTGTTGTCTGGGTCTGGAGCTTTGTTTGTACCATATTCCTCTGTCTTTTCATGACAATAGAAGTGTTCACTGGTGGGTGCCAAGTATGTCAGCTGGGCTCTTTAAGACTTCTAAAAAGAAAAAAAAAGGAGAAAAAAAAAGAAAAGAAAGAAAAGAGAAAAGAAGAAAAAAAGAAAGAGAACAAACAAACAAACAAACAAACAAACAAAAACACCCATCCAGAGTAGAATCTGTGAGGATGGATGCTGTAGATGGTGCTGCTGCTCCACTATTCTGCAGCCATGGCCACGCCGCACCGCAGGGCCCTTTGTGGCTCTGGCAAGGGTGGGAACGAATGGGAATCTGCTGATCTCTGTGGAAAGTCTCTGTGTGGCTACTTTTTCCCAGTCACCAGCCAAGGGGTCTGAAATTCCCCATGACTCCAGCCTGCTGGGCTGAGTGTGCTGGGACTATCCTGCTTCTCCTTTGGGCCCCGGTCTGTTTAAGACCGCTAAAAAATCGCACGCTTTTCTTTTGTCCCTGGGAGCCGGCTGGGAGGACCCGGGTGCGTTCCCTGGCTCAAATCCTGCACCTCTGTCTCTCCAATCTCTGATACACTGTGTGATGCGTGTCAGTGCTCCCAGCACAGATCACCAGTGTTGGTTATTTCGCAGGCCTGTTCTTCCACTCCCTCCCGGCTCTGAATCCTCTCCTCTTGCCAGTGCGCTGGGGTGGGTGAATGATCGGGTCCCGCCGGGTCACGGTTCCATATCTTACCCATTTTGTGGGGTGCCAAGTCCTTTCAGCTGTACCTGCAGACTTGGTGCCGTCCTATATCTTCTGGTCTCTCTTTTAGGAATAGTTGTATTTGTTGTATTTTCACAAATATATATGGTTTTGGGAGGAGATTTCTGCCGCCCTGCTCAGGCCTCCATCTTTGACCCCCTCCTCAGGATACTTACGTTTTAATTACTGTAATGTGCTGGCCACCTGAGGTAATTGAGTAAAGTGATCAGAGGTTTTAAAAACTGAAAGAGGTACAGTTTTCTTCTCAACGAAATCAGTCTTCAGGCTAATTTTGTCATGGCAATAACAGTATAGCCACAGTAGACCACCTCCCACTGAGTTTATCAGGCATAGATTGTCACTTGTGAAAGACAAGGTTGAGTAAGTTAAGGACCTTCTTTTCCTGGGTAAGGAAGTCAGGGGAAAATGTTCATGAGGGTTCCTCTTTATCCACCCTGACAATCATGTTAAATCTCAAAGTTTAGCAAAGCCATATATAAAGTGGTTCTTCAAAAATGTATATGAAGGTGCTAAAATGGCTTGAACTGTTGAAGCTATCTTTTTTTTTAACTCTGCTTCTTTTTTTACACAGAAAAACAATAAATGCCTTAAAAGCACTCAAGGTTATACACTGAATGGCATAAAACAATTTAAATGTGAATATTGTTATCTTAGTTTCAGCATGTGGTGCATTAAAAACCAAATAATGAATGGAAGTGCTATGTCACAATAACTTACCTAAAACAACTCTGGGCTATTTACAAAAGTAAGCTGTTTGAAGAGATTCAAGATGGCAGCATGAGAGGTGACACAGAGAACTCTTCCCAAAATCACAAATAGAGCAAAAATATAGTTAATTAATATAACCAATCCTCAAACAGCAACAAGAAAGAAGACTGAACCAGACTGCATACAGACCTCAAGAACAGAGCAGACCTCATGAAATAGGGTAATGTAGGAAAGCCTTAATCCGGCAGGACCCAGGTCCTTCCCCTACCCCAGCTCACCGGCGGGAGGAAGAGAAACAGACTGGGGAGGGAGTGGAAGCTTGGGACTGCTGAACACCTAGTCCTGGAGATCTGCTTTGTGAGAGGAAGCCTATATTGTGTGGTGCTCTGGACCTTGGGAAGCTTGGACAGGTGGAGGGCCTGGGAGACTGACACTCTGGCCATTGGTGGAGGAGGGGATCCACACCCACCCCTCTGTGTCAGAGGAAGGGTGGACGGTCTGAGAGGCTTCCTAGCAGTGAGAGGGCTGCTGAAGGGGTGGGGTTTGCATGGAGCTTGCTGAATGGGAGAAGGGAGAGCTGAACAAGGTTGTCTGGGTGCACTCTGCCCAGCTGGTTGGGAACTTTGAGGAACCTCGGGGGCTCCATCCCCCTGTCTGGCTACTCAGCTCTGAGGGCCCCCACCGTGACATGCAGCCTGCTGAACCTTCCTCCTAGCCTGCCAGCACCAGTTCACAAACTGTAAGTCACTGTGCAGGCATCAGGCCAGCCAGAGGGAGGCCCTGCCTACAACAGCTAGAGACGCAAAGCACAGAAGCTTACACGTGTATGCTTGGCCCACTGCTCTGACACTGGGGACAGGCACAACAGACAGGAATCAGGAAACAGCTCTCTCCTGCCCCCAGCTATGCTCCCCTATGATGCCCAAACTCACTCTAGGGGCTGAGCCGCTCCAGAGACTGGAGTTTCTGTGAACTAGTGGGCACCAAACAGAAATATGAAACGTCAAAAGAATATGGTTCAGATCAAAATCTCACAACCCCAGAAAAAGGACCAAATGAAACTAAACTCACCAATCTTCTGGAAAGAGAGTTCAAAATAAAAATTGTAAACATGCTTATGAAAGTACATAAAAATATTCAAGAACTCAAGAATGAATTTAAGTCAGAGATTCAATCATTAAGAAATTCCATATCTGAAATGAAACATACAATGCAGGGATTTAAAAGCAGATTATATGAAGTAGAAGAGATGGTAAATGGAATAGAAATTAGAGAAGAGGAATACAAAGAAGCTGAGGCACAGAGAGAAAAAAGAAACTCTAAGAATGAAATAATACTGAGAGAACTGTGTGGCCAATCCAAACTGAAAAATATTCACCTAATAGGGGTACCAGAAGAAGAAGAGAGAGAAAAAGGGACAGAAAGTGTCATTGAGGAGGTAATTGCTGAAAAATTCCTCAGTCTGGGGAAGGAGATAGTCTCTCAAGCCATGGAGGTGTACAGATCTCCCAAGTGACCCAAGGAAGACAACATCAAGACATGTAATAATTAAAATGGCAAAGATCAAGGATAAAGACAGACTTTTAAAAGAAGCTAGAGAGAGAAAAATCATCACATAAAAAGGAAAACCCATCAGGCTATCATCAGACTTCTCAACAGAAACCTCACAGGTCAGAAGGGAGTGGCATGATATATTTAATACAATGAAGCAGAAGGGCCTTGAACCAAGAACACTCTACAAGGAAAGGTTATCATTTAAATTTGAAGGAGGGATTAAACAATTTTCAGATAAGCAAAAGCTGAGAGAATTTACCTCTGACAAACTACATCTACAGTGCATTTTGGAGGGACTCCTATAAATGGAAGTATTCCTAAGGCTAATAGATGTCACCCAAGGGATAGACAAAGAGCATAGAATATGATTCATAACATACAAAGAATGGAGGAGGAAGAAAAAGGAGGAAAAAGAAAAGAACCTTTAGGTTGTGTTTGTAATAGCATACAAAGTGAATTATATTAGACTGTTAGATAGTAAGGGAATTACCATTAAACCTTTGGTAACCATGAATCTAAAACCTGTAATGGCAATAAGTACATACCTATCAATAATCACCATAAATGTAAATGGTCTGAATGCACCAATCAAAAGACACAGAGTTACTGAATGGATAAAAAAACAAGACCCTTCTATATGCTGCCTACAAGAGACTCACTTCAAACCCAAAGACATACACAGACTAAAACTGAAGGAATGGAAAAAGATGTTTCATGCAACTGATAGGGAGGAAAAAGAAGGAGTTGCAGTACTTGTATCAGACAAAATAGACTTCAAAACAAGGAAAGTCACAAGAGACAAAGAAAGACATTACATAATGATAAAAGGGTCAGTCCAACAAGAGAATATAACTATTATAAATATCTATGCACCCAACACAGGATCACCTACATATGTGAAACAGATACTAAAAGAATTAAAGGGGGAAATAGAATGCAATGCATTCATTTTAGGAGCCTTCAACACACCACTCACTCCAAAGGACAGATCAACCAGACAGAAAATAAATAAAGAGACAGAGGAACTGAACAACACATTAGAACAGATGGACCTAACAGACATATACAGAACACTCCATCCAAAAGCAACAGGATACACATTCTTCTCAAGTGCAAATGGAACATTGTCAAGACTAGATCATATACTAGGCCACAAAAAGAGCCTCAGTTAATTAAAAAATATTGAAATTGTACCAATCAGCTTCTCAGTTCACAAACGTATGAAACTAGAAATAAATTACACAAAGAAAATGAAAAACCCCAAAAACACATGGAGGCTTAATAACATGCTCCTAAATAATCAATGGATCAATGACCAAATAATAACAGAGATCAAGCAGTATATGGAGACAAATGACAACAATAATTCAACACCACAAAATCTGTAGGACATAGCAAAGGCCTTGCTAAGAGGGAAATATATTGCAATACAGGCCTACCTCAGGAAAGAAGAACAATCCCAAATGAACACTCTATACTCATAATTAATGAAACTAGAAAAGGAAGAAGAAATGAGGCCCAAAGTTAGTAGAAGGAGGGACATAATAAAGATTAAAGCAGAAATAAATAAAATTGAGAAGAATAAAACAATAGAAAGAATCAGTGAAAGCAGGAGCTGGTTCTTCAAGAAAATAAACAAAATAGATAAACCCCTAGCCAGACTTATCAAGAAAAAAAGAGTCTACACACATAAAAAGAATCAGAAATGAGAAAGGAAAAATCACTATGGACACCACAGAAATACAAAGAATTATGAGAGAATACTATGAAAAATTATATGGTAAACTGGATAAGCTAGAAGAAATGGACAACTTTCTAGAAAAATGCAACCTTCCAAGGCTGACCCAGGAAGAAACAGAAAATCTGAATAGACCAATTACCAGTAAAGAAATTGAATTGCTAATCAAAAAACTACCTAAGAACAAAACTCCTTGACCAGATGGTTTCACTGCTGAATTTTATCAAACATTTAGTGAAGCCTTAATACCCATAATCCTTAAACTTTTGCAAAAACTAGAAGAGGAGGGAATACTCCGCAACTCATACTATGAGACCAACATCACTCTAATACCAAAATCAGGGAAAGACACCACAAAAAAAGAAAATTACAGACCAATAACCCTGATGAACATAGATGCAAAAATACTCAACAAAATATTAGCAAACCGAATTCAAAAATACATCAAAAAGATCATCCATCATGATCCAGTAGGATTCATCTCAGGGATGCAAGGAAGGGACAACATTCAAAAATCCATCAACATCATCCACTACATCAACAAAAAGAAGGACAAAAACCACATGATCATTTCCATAGATGATGAAAAAACATTTGACAAAATTCAACATCCATTCATGATTAAAACTCTCAACAAAATGTGTATAGAGGGCAAGTACTTCAACATAATAAAGGCCTTATATGACAAACCCACAGCCAACATTATACTTAACAGCGAGAAGCTGAAAGCTTTTCCTTTAAGATAGGGAACAAGACAAGGATGCCTACTCTCCCCTCTTTTATTCAACATAGTTCTAGAGGTCCTAGCCACGGCAATCAGACAACACAAAGAAATAGAAGGCATCCAGACTGGCAAGGAAGAAGTCAAACTGTCACTATTTACAGATGATATGATATTGTTCATAAAAAACCCTAAAGACTCCACTCCAAAACTACTAGAATGAATATCTGAATTCAGCAAAGTTGCAGGATACAAAATTAATACACAGAAATCTGTTGCATTCCTATACACTAACGGTGAACTAGCAAAAAGAGAAATCAGGAAAAGAATTCCATTCATAATCACATCAAAAAGAATAAAATACCTAGGAATAAATCTAACCAAGGAAGTGAAAGACCTATACAATGAAAACTACAAGACAGTCTTAAGAGAAATTAAAGAGGACAGTAATAAATGGGAATTCATCCCACGCTCTTGGGTAGGAAGAATTAATATTGTCAAAATGGCTATACTACCTAAAGCAATCTACAGATTCAATGCAATCCCTATCCAATACCAACAGCATTCTTTAATGAACTAGAGCAAATTGTTCTAAAATTCATACGGAACGACAAAGGACCCTGAATAGCCAAAGCTATCTTGAGAAGGAAAAATAAAGCACTGGAATTATGCTCTCTGACTTCAAGCTCTACTACAAAGCCATAGTAATCAAGATAATTTGGTACTGGCACAAGAACAGACCCACAGACCAATGGATAATAATAGAGAGTCCAGAGATTAACCCAAACATATACAGTCAATTAATATACGATAAAGAAGTCATGGATATACAATGGGGAATTGACAACCTCTTCAACATCTGGTGTTGGCAAAACTGGACCACTACATGTAAGAGAATGAAACTGGATTACTGCCTAACCCCATACACAAAAGTAAACTGAAAATGGATCAAAGACCTAAATGTAAGTCATGAAACCATAAAACTCTTAGAAAAAACATAGGCAAAAATTTCTTGGACATAAACATGAGCGATTACTTCATGAACACATCTCCCCAGGCAAGGGAAACAAAAGCAAAAATGAACAAGTGGGACTATATCAAACTAAAAAGCTTCTGTAAAGCAAAGTCCACCATCAGTAGAACAAAAAGACATCCTACAGTATGGAAGACTATATTCATAAATGACATATCCAATAAGGGGTTGACATCGAAAATGTATAGAGAGCTCACGCAGCTCAACACTCAAAAAGCAAATAAGCCAATTAAAAAATGGGCAGAGGACATGAATAGACACTTCTCCAAAGAAGAAATTCAAATGGCCAACAGGCACATGAAAAGATCCTCCACATCACTAATCATCAGAGAAATGCAAATTAAAACCACAATGAGATATCACCTCACACAGTTAGGATGGCCAACATCCAAAAGACAAACAACAAATGCTGGTGAGGATGTGGAGAAAGGGGAACCCTCCTACACTGCTGGTGGGAATGTAAATTAGTTCAACCATTGTGGAAAGCAGTATGGAGGTTCCTCAAAAAACTCCAAGAAGAAAATACCATTTGACCCAGGAATGCCACTCCTAGGAATTTACCCTAAGAATGCAGCAGCGCAGTTTGAAAAAGACATATGCACCCCTATGTTTATCGCAGCACTATTTACAATAGCCAAGAAATGGAAGCAACCTAAGTGTCCATCAGTAGATGAATGGATAAAGAAGAGGTGGTACATATACACAATGGAATATTATTCAGTCATAAGAAGAAAACAAATACTACCATTTGCAACAACATGGATGGAGCTGCAGGGTATTATGCTCAGTGAAATAAGCCAGGTGGAGAAAGACAAGTATGAAATGATTTCACTCAACTGTGGAGTTTAAGAACAAAGAAAAAACTGAAGGCACAAAACAGCAGCAGACTCACACAACCCAAGAATGGACTAACAGTTACCAAAGGGAAAGGGACTGGGGAGGATGGGTGGGAAGGGAGAGATAAGGGGGGAAAAGGGGCATTATGATTAGCACACATAATGTAGTGGGGGGGGCATGGGAAAGGCAGTATTTACAAAGAAGACAGGTAATGATTGTATAGCATCTTACTACACTGATGGACAGTGACTGTAATGGGGTATGTGGGGGGAACTTGATAATAGGGGGTCTAGTCACCATAATGTTTTTCATGTGATTGTACATTAACGATAGCAAAAAAAAAATGTAAGCTGTTCGCCAGACTGATCATTATTTTTCAGAAATACACTCCCTTGTATAATGAGTAAGTTACATATCAGATATATTGGTATTTATTAGAATATAACTCTAGTCCAATAGTTCTTTTTATATAAGCCACCAGTTTTATGGAGTTCAAATCATTCCATCTTTGAGATTTATTGTCTTTTGTCACCATTTTAGTTTTGATCTTTTAAGAATAACCAAATGACTGCAGTTTAAAGTAAACCTATTTAATGAAATTAAGACACTGATTAAAATAAGGCAAAAAAATTGATGGGTCACTGAGAAAATTTTTATATTCCAATCTCTGGTACTTATTAATCCTGACCTCGGTTTACCATTCATCTCATGTATATGCATTTGCTGTGTGACTGGGAAAAGAATGCAGAAAGAATAACGTAGAAACTATAGTCTACAATTTTATAGGAAGGTATTTAAACAGGAAGTGGGAGTATATTTCTTTACAAAATTAAACAAGATCTAAATTTTTTTTTATAATAGACCTTGATACGTCAAAAGGGAAAATTAGCCAAGTTTGCATATGAAGAAGAAATTTGAATGACTTCATTTTAAGGCATGTAAAGGTAAAATGAAGCCATACAAAATTACCTGTGGAAAATTTGAAACAAAGGCAACTGAACAGCTTAACTAGAAAATATGTGAGGATTTGTAGACTGAAATTCTTTTCTTGAAATATTAATATTAATTTTCTCAGTATCAAAGAAGATGCTTCTGACAACATTACAGTGCTTCTATGTTTGGCTGAAAATTCCAGAGTGTGCCTAGAAGACTTATTTATCCATTCTGGTTACACAGAAGTCCCTTTTTGTGTTTGCAACTGTCCACTGTTTACAGACTCTTCTGCTTCGTGCGTGTTACTTTAACTTCACCAAGTGGAAAAAAGAGCTAACATTGTTGATCATTTATTAAATGTCAGTCACTTAATCTATTAATTTAATTTGAGTAAGTTTCAAAACCCTTGAAAAGATAAGCATTATTATCAATCATCCCCATTTTGCTGATGAGGAATCAGGGTTAGAGAGTTGACGTGGTCAGGTCATATCAAAGAGTTAGTAAATGACACAGGTTGGTTTTGGACCCAGGAATGATTGCCCAGTAGGCATATGGTCTATTTATTTTATAACACTCTTTTCATGTTCTCCTCTACTAAGCACTTGCTACATTCGTGGTATTGTAGTAGGTATTTAGATGATTGAACAGCCAAATAATACCTTTGCTTGTGAAGAAAGGACTCATTCTTTATTTGCACCTCTTTTTGTCTGTATTTTCTCAGATTTGCCATCATATTGTGCTTTCATGCACTATTATTTATCTCATATTTGCTGAGTTTGAGCTATTTAGGACATTTGTTGGGGTGACATCTGAATTGAAACATTATGTTAGTCAATTAAAAGTCTAAGTTCTTCATCAGTGAAACAAGATACCTATTCTGCCTACTCATGGATGAGAAAATCAATTTACTGTGTATTAAAGGGCTTTGTGAATCATATTACAAATTGAAGGTTTGTAAGATGTACCAGTGACATTTGGTTATCAAAGAATTTAATAATAGTAAAATTTGGTATTGCCAAAGAAAATTGTTGACAAATATATGAAAGTCTCCTATGTAAAATTTCTCTTGTGCATTTTAACACAGTCATGGATCTCAGCAATGAGAGAAAATAAACAAAGTTGGCTGTCCAGAATGTATATGAATTTGCATGTTAAGATGATTTCATGAATGGTGCAGAAATTATCAGATATGAAGACATTCTATCTATACAAATTTGTTCCACAATTGACACCATGTAAAGTGGTGTAGTAAATGAATTTTAGCGCAAACTAGTTAATGCAGTTGAACTTAGGATCAGGAAATCCAAAAAGTAGGGTAACACTATTATAACCTTCCATTTCTGTATTCAGTTCTTTCAAGTTTACAGTCCTCAAATCATTCTTAATATAGGAATAGAGCAATTAAAAATCAAACTGGAGAAGACCCGTTTATTAGTTCCAGAGCTGTACAATTTATTATGAACTATGGTGCCAGTGAATATCATTCAGCATATTCATTTATATGCAAGTGAGCAAAAGCTCAAAAGACTTCTGATTTTATCTTGATTGGTTAATCTTTCTTGATTTCTGTTCATCGTGAACTGCTTTGAGATCAGACTGCTTTGAGTAATAATAGTATTACTATTATTCAATATTTATTGAACTTGTCAAGCATTTGCAAAAGTAGTAGACCTAGTCCACTCAAAATGGCCTTATTTATTCCTTATTGCTGCTTTGAAATAGACTTGAAAATGTGGAGAGGCATATTTCTAAAAATATTCAATGAAACTTTTCCAAATTTAATGAGGTTCTGATTTGGTAAAGATTTGTAGATTTCAGACTGCTCATTCCACTTTTATCTAAACAGATTTGCCACCCTTGTTACAGATTTACCTTGATGTCTTATAGCTTCTCAACATTTATAACCCATTTGTGATTGTATATGAATTTGCAAGGAATTAAAAAGTCAATTCTGTGAAAATTTTAAGGATTTATTTCTTCTAATTCTTTCTCAAGAGGAAGATTGCTTTAAATTTTGCATGAGTCAGAAGGGAGCCTTATGTACTATTTGAATATACCAATATCAGAATAATTTTGTTATACTTTTCATTTAGCCTTTACTAAACACTCTGGCATTTGTATATATAAAACAAATATCATATGGCCACATCTTACTAAACATTTCTACATGTATATTGACCCGCTTAGACATGTTGATAAATGTATGGCTCCTAGAAACCAACTTTTTGGATCAATCAAAGTGTCAGAATTCTGCAAAAATTTAAGTCACTACCTTCAGAGAATAATCTGAAAGTTAATTTAAACTCATCAAATTCTACTGATACTTTTTAAAGTAATTGATCTCTGTGAACATTTGTAATTTGAGTAATAAAGCAAGTTATTCTAATCATCTTTGTTTTTGTTTATACAAGTATTCTGTATTCTTACTCTTTCCTTTAGAAAGCATTCCAAGGAGAGTGATCAGCTATTCCTGGAAGCCACATTTTCCAATGTGCTGTCTTCCCTTAATATCCAGAGGATAACATCCTTGGTTTTGTAGGATCCTCCTGTTCTCCCAGCTTTAAGGTTGGAAGGCTAGTATGGAGATGAATTTACTATATAGGTCCCTGGATCTGGGCTAGAGCATACCTGGGATCACGACTCAGCCTGGGAACTGATGACCTATGAAGCCTGGCTCAGATATTGGAAGCTGGTGGGGGTCATGGAGTTGGAGAAGCCAACTGAGGCACGTAGGCCAAATGATACAATAGGGAAAAGTGGAGGCCGTAGTAGCAAACTACTGCCTGGGTTTGTAACCTAGTTTAATCATTTACTACCCATGTGGACATGGGGAAGGTAATTTCTCTAAGCCTGTTTCATCATCTATAAAATGAAGAAATTAACAGTGTGTACTTCAAAGGATTATTACAGAGCATTCAAAGAGATAATGTATGAAAAGCACCATGAACAGTGCATAGAACATAGTAAATGCATAATAAATAGTAGCATTCATTACTGCTATCATCATCAACATTATTATTACTGGTGATAACTGTGTAACATAAGTGTATAACGTTATGCACCTTAACTGTGTATATAAGAGTATATAAGTTATAAGTGCCTAATAAGTTATGATAACCTCAGTGCCACTTACGTTTATTTCTCATGATATACCATATTGTGTTTCCTTAGTTAAAGAGTATCTCCATTTAAACAATTCCTAAATTGTGTCAGTCTGGGTCCTACAAGAAACTATGCCAATGTGGGATTAGAAAAACAAGAGATAATTGCAGAAACATTTTATGAAGGATAAAGGGAGAGGGAGCTAGAGTAGGTAGGAAAGCCTTCAGAATTCAGTGCAGTTCTGACACCTGTGAAAGATAGGCAATACAGGAGGACTGGGCAAGAGCCTCAGACTGTAGCTTCATTCTAAGAAAGCCTGGCCAGGCAAATTGGGAGTCCCTGCACCATAGCTGCCTATTAGAACAATCCTCTGTTGGGCAGAAATGAGTCTTCACTTGCTCTCCAACCATATGCCACCATCGGCTGGAAGAACCAGGGAGTGCGTGGGGCCTTCTTCTTCCCATGGGAACACATCTGGAAGCTGTCAGTTAACTAGGCACATCATGGCAGCTTCTGTTGAAGGACATCTAAGTAGTGCATCTCAAAGCTAGGTGCAGGGTATTTTGGTATTCCTACAAAATTTTTGAGCTGTGTTCTGGGATGCAGTTAATTGGGAACGGTTTGACCCCTTCTGGTCTGGCTTTTAAGAGTTTTTAGGTAGGACCAGAGCCGTGTTTCATCTAAGGCCATTTATTCCCCACTACTGAGGCAATGTCCTTCTGAACGTTCTACCCTTCAACTATGAGTTTTGCCAGTCTGACTGGTGGGAACAGGCACTGTGACGGCCCTATGAGCATGCTGGGTACCATTTCCTCTAGTCTTTTCATGTGTTTTCTTTTTCCTGAGTCTCCTCACATGCGTGTACTGTTCAGCACTCTGCTGAATATTCTAGAAGGGATCTTCTGTAGATCTCTGGGGTTCTGTCTCTATGCAGCTCTCTTCTCCAGTCTTAATGTCCTATAAACTCAAGCTCCCACGGTCTCTAGTTCCATCGTCTGAAACTCAGGTTGGCTGCCAGACTCTGTCAGGTTTTTGCCTCCCTGCCCTAAAACCTAGAAACTCAAGTCAGCGATATGGGGCAACCTAGGGCTGGCTCACATTCCCTCTTGTCCATCTATCAGGGATCAGCCCCCTTTGTTGTCTGATGACGAGTGTCTTAAAAATTGTTGTTGTTTTTCGTATATATTTGTCTGGCTTTCTGATGTTTCAGGCAGGAAGGTAAATCTGGTTCCTATTACTCCCTCTTGGTCAGAGTTCAAAATTGTGGTTTACACTTGGAAGATGATACAAAACTTATATTCCTGATTCAGCTTGTCAAAAAGACAGCTAATATTTTCCCAATATCTAAGCTTAGAATGTCATAGTTCTCACCTTGTGTCACACACACTATTCTATTAGTACAAATCAAAATATTTTTAATGGGAAGGAGAGCTATTGCTAATGACCTGAACCTGGAAAATTTCAAATTTGTTCCAGATACACTGGGAAATACAATTTTCATGGCAATTCAGTAGTTGGCTATATGCAGAAAATAAATTCCAGTTGACATTTCTTATAGGTCCTAATATTCTTAAATGCACAGTAAATCCTTGCAAGGACCACAAAAACCAAAATGACCTACTAGCTTTATTAAGACACATTCAAGAATAATTTCATTTTATATTATAGTAGTGACTAACTTGATGTCTCCTGGAGTCTTTTCCATGTTTTTTTATGAGACTTGTGAACAACGCAGCCAAGGCTGACATTTAAGCATGAGTAGCAATCTGCAGTGTTGTAAATGGGCCATAAGAGTTCTACTGTTTTGAAGTTTTAATTGTAATTTGCATCTTTAATGAAGTTTGATCTCCTGCTTTGATTGGTACCTGCTTACTACGATAAGTCTGATCATTTGGAGTCATTTTCTGAGAAATGTGTTTATATATATATATACAATTATAAAATGAACATTTCTTTGCCAAGGTTGTTGCAGTTGTTCTAAAGCTAGGACTTGCAATGTTGAAAAGTTTTATTTTTGCCTTTGCCTAGTGTTTCCAGTGTCTGAAATGGATAGTTCTTGTTCATTTAAGAGCTGATGTGATCTGACTTCTGAATCCAAGCACAGCCACAGGAGTTTGTTTAATATTGACTTTTCAGAAAATCTGCATTTTTTCTGATGAAGAGAATGCATTGAGATCCTCAAGCTTCTCTACATGAGAGGAATGGATATATATTCATTGTACACAAGAAAGAAAATCCAATACTCTACGGTGCTATTTATTTCTAGATCACAGAGTCAAGTAATAACTACCATCTGTAGAATTTTACCATTTTGATGATGGATGAACAGCACAATATTATGCATTTCAAAACTACTGTAAGGCTGTGTCTTCAAGGCCAAAACCATGGTTGAAAAGTGAAAGTAAACTTCTTTTGAAAATATCAAACTGACACATTTTCAGTGAATTGATGACATATTTTGTCATCATATAGACACTAGCTCATTCATTTTATTTTTAGGAGAAATAAAACCAAAACGTTCAATGACTTTTCTTGAATTCTAATCACTATTCACATTCTGAATAAGATGTAGGTTGGCCTCTCGGACATGGTGACACAGTCAATCATTCATATCATCTTTGTATCAATCTTCCTCATTTTTTAAGCTTTATTTGTGTAATTCCTTCTCAAACTATTCCAACCATAATAGGTAAAGTCTCATTTAAAGCAGAAGGCTACAACCAAAGCAAACAAAATATTCCTCTTAGGAATTTCAGGTAATGCATCAACGAAGCATTGTAAATAGATTAATTCCTCAGATCATCCTTAATAGGCCACTATCTCTATATTGACAATTAACATGGTTGTTTAAACAATATAATGGTGGATCAATTTTACTAATTTTTCCAAAATTAGTGTCTGGATATTTTATGTTGTGTACATTTCCATAAAGTAGAAACTCAGTGCTTTAGGGTGGCAATACATACAAACTATCTTGAAAGAAATAAATTGAAGCCCAGACATTCACATTAAGTAGAAACATTTATAGATTAAAAAAAAAATCTACGATATTATTTATTATTCCCCATTTCTCTAGACTCAAATTCCTAAGCTTGGAATGCCTTCCCCCTCTTTCCCCCCACCTCCCCTAGATCTAGGCCTAACCTATTTTCCAACACTGCAGCCTAGCATTTGCAGCAAATTCTCTTTTCCAGTCTGATCCATTTGCCCTGTGCCACTGTTTTCTCCCTTCTTCACTTAGGCATGTCCTACCCACCCTTCAGGGTGCAGCTCAAACTCCCCTTCTCTATAAACATTTTCCAATTCTTTTTAGCTCTTCCTTATCCCAGATGTGATCTGTGGATCAACAAACCAACAGCACTAGGGAGCTTGTTGGACGTGCAGAATCCTGGGCTCCCACCCAGGGCGGCTGCATTAGAATCTACATTTGCACAAGATCCTTGGGTTTTTACATATAAATAAACCTTTAGGACCTCTTCTCCAGCCCACAGTGGTCTCTCATTTATTTCAGATTTCCATGGTCATGTTGTCTATATAGGTACTTGACATTTGCACCGAATTAAACTAGCTAGTTTGTCATGGGCAGGCCTTATCTCCACACTTAGAATAAAGGCTTCCTAAAGGCCGCCACCAGGTCTTACCCTCTTAATCATGCAAACGGAACCTGATGCTTTATTTCTTATGCTGTGTTTTGCTTCTGTGTTTTGACTTTTTGATGTGTATTTCCAGTGTGTGATGTTGTTTTCCCTTCAGAGGAGAGGAATGCAAATCCTACGGCTTAGTCCCTAGCGTATAGTGAATATATATATTAGCGTATAGCAAATAAATATTTGCTGAATGTATAAATTATTGAAATTACTTTTTGACAAGGTGAACCTTGTCTTCAATTTTGATTCAGTGGTGTCTCTTCCCAGTCAGGTTCTTGGGAGAACAGTGCATAATGAGAGTATTAATACAATCTTCAGCCTATAAGACCTCTGGAGACATTTACTTGAATTCTAATTGGGCTATTAAAACATTACTAATCATGTTCCTAGAATAGCTTCTTAATCTTCAGGGTCATTGAGCCTAACAGCACTCTTTCACCCTTCTGTGTAAGCCAGTGCATTAAGATTTGTTCAGCTGTTAACTCTGTATCTCACTATAACATCGTGGTCAGGAACAGGGGCTTTGGCATCACACTGCCAGGGATGTCATTCTGGGCCCACCACTTCCAACCAGTGTGAGCTCAGGTGTGTTACTTTACATATTTGCACTTCGGTTTCTAAATGGTGGAGATAATAATATTCTTTACTTCACAGGGTGGATGTAAAGATTAAATTATCTGATACATGTAAAGTGCCCAACAGTGTGCTTGGTACACATTAATTTATAAAGAAATAGTATGCTTAATATTAAGAAAACATACAGCCTGGAAATCTGCATTCCTGAAATGCTACTCCAGAATTTCAATCATTTGTATGTGGGTGCTGTGGGATCCCTTTAGATCGGTTTGTGTTCTGTCCTTTTTTTCTGACTCAGTAATTTACACTTGCTGGTAGGGATGTCTTCCAGCACTATGTAACTCTGATAGCTGCTGTAAAGATATGCGTTTTCTATTTGTCTTTCTAGTGTCCAGTCCCTAGGTACAGGTACAATATTAGAACTGAGTGCTGACTCATCCCAGAAAAGACAGAAGACTCTTTCTTGGTTCAGGTGCAACTAACTGACTCAGTCAATTCGAATAACTTTCCAATAAAGGGTAGAGGAAGCAGATGGGAACTGGGTTATGTCCAGAATGCTTAAGACCTTGATTGCTGCCATACCACGAAATGAAACAAGTGCCAGAGCTGAGATTCTTTTTAAATCATGTAAGTGATACCTAGATAATGGCATAATAGTAAATAATAAGGCTTTATAATTGGGCATAATATAAATGATGCATTGCCGGACACTGGACATATGCATTACATCTTGGCAAGTTAAATACTTTTTAAAATCCTGTTGGAGATTTATAAAAACAATGCCTTTTCATCCACAATAGAACAATATTTAGAATTCTGTTGATTATATAATGATGTTGCCGTCTCAAAATGCAAAGTAGTTGCATATTCAGTTAATCCAACAGTACAATTATTCTTTGCATACTGTACTTGAAGCTGGAAATGCTGGGGCTTTTCACCCTTAAGCAGCAGCCTTGGGGTTTTGCAAGCTTAGGGTGAGTTTAATTAAAGTCAAAGGAGAAAACCAATTAAGCACTGAGAAGTGCTGGTATCCCTCATGCACTCTAAAGATAAAAATACCATTTAGAATAAGATGATGCTATAATCTCAGTATAAATGCCATTGTCTACTTCAGCAATTCTGGTGGCCCAGGTGTTCCAAGTACTTTGAAGAGCAGCTAGCTTATGAGCTTTCAGTTCATAACAACACTGAATAATTGCCACCCATTTTAAATCTCATTTGATAGGAAGTGCTTAGAAAAAAGACTGCATAAATATGAAGAGTGACTGTGCTTTAAGTACCAGAATACAAGGATATTAAAGTGTGTCTCCAAAGACCATTTAGATTCAAATCCTGTTTGAGTAGGTCTGGAAAGCAGAGGGTTAATATTTTCTATCACTGCTACATAGAAAAGTGATGCAAGTAAATGGATAAAGGGATTCAGCTTCATGAAATGAGGAAGTTTGTGTCATATTTATATTTTAGTGACTTTAGATGCTGTGTCATTACAGTTCCCTATCACTATTGTGCAGTACCGCCCACTGGGAAAATGGTAGAGCAGAACAATGTGCTGCTTTATAGCTTGCCAATCAATCATGAAATGATAGAAAGAAGCAACTATAAGCATTATTTCTAATGCAGTCCTGGGAAGCTGGGAGGGATGGGAGGGACAAAGCACTCCACTGCAACCGAAGATTGGAAGCTGATTAAATGTGATTTACTGGCATTTATTTTCTCATCTTCACCTCAGTTTCTTGCAAGTATTAATTGTAATGTAGAACAAGAATACAGAGAGTGCATTACAGAAAGTCAGGGGTATTGTTCTAATTGGTGACAAGCAAATCAGCTAGCTGGGTAATGTAGCACAACAGTGTAAAACCCTTACTCTTGGTGTTACCCCGAGGGAGACTTCAAGCTAGTGAGGTCAGTTGTTTTCACCTACGAGAAGTCTTGCAGACATTCCCTTAAGAGTATCTAGCAGATCTTTATGTAGATGCTTGGGAAAAACACATACAAATGCTGTACAATCAAGCGCCATTATTTGGGTAGCCATTTTTAACTCCTAGGTTAATATGTGATCAAACTTAGCAGTGGAGAAAATTCTCCATGGTTACCATTTAGTGCAAATAGAAGTTGCCCCATGTTTTGAAAACGTTAACAAATCCCCTTCATAATTTTAACCAAGCCTATAATATTGCTGTGATATCTAAAAATGATTTTGCAAGTGACCCAATATCACAACTCAAATGTACTTACAAGGCTAGCTGTTAGCACATTTTCAGTTTCTGAAAAAGAAGGCTTTAAAGTTATTAACAATTCCTAGGTCAGGCAGTGAAGTGTAGAGAAAAACACAGTATATGTGGGTCAGGACCTTTAGATTCTATTTTGTCTGCAATTTGATGTATAGATTGGATGGGCCTTTCAAGTCTCCGTGCCTCCGTTTTCTGTCTGTATGCATCAGAGGGATGGGCAAAATAATTTCTGAATTCCATTTCTGTTTTAACTATTCAGAAATTCTCTTAACCAAAACTAGCTTCTCATGAAGCTCCAACGGGGATATTTACAAAATGCCTGAAAAGTGACCATTGGATATCCAGGGAGAGGCTAGAAATGGAACAATTAAAATTAGTTCTATCCTGTTTATATTGCAGTGGGAAAAATTACAAGTTTACTATTATTCTACTATTTGTTTGTAAACATTATACATCTTGATAGTTAGCCCAATGACTCAGGAGGCACTTCCTTCGTAGCTTTCTACAAGTGACTGCCACCCACATCCAATGTGTCACCAAGCCCCAGTGATCCTCCAGTTCCCTTGACTATTTTGCTGCCTTTCACATCCACATACCTCATAGACTGAAAGCCGAGCAAAATTCTTAATTACTATCAGCAAAATAAACATGTATATGAATAAGCTTGTTTTTGACTGCTAATTCTAAACCCAAGTATCCTAGATTCAGGCTGGAGAGCACTGTTGTCAGTGGCCAACAGAATCATTCAGTACAAACTAATGTACTAGGCAAGAGTATAGACTGTAATAAACTGACAGTGGCCCCAGTTTGGTGAGTTGTAGATCTTAGACAAAGCATTGCCAATACACAGTGTTTTTATTTGGCTTCCATTCATGTCAAGGCAGTTAAAGAAGAAATTTAGAACACTAACTGTATACTGCTTTCTGCCAATACACAGAAAACTTATATCATGTCATAAATCATAAAAATTCAGTTTAACATAACAAAACCTATATCACCAGAATGCCTTTGATTTTAATTATTGCTTTGCACAAAGAAAGGCAAACATAAAAATGAACATAAGCATTTGTGTATCAGTCTAAGAAATCTGTGGTGCCATTCAAAGCTTTGTGATTCAGGACACCTGCTCTGTGCTTAGCTCTATCATGAGCTCCATATAAGACCTCAATAAGTCATTCAGCATTTTAATTCTTAGGTTTACAGACCTAGCTGGCTAACTTATCGGGAAGAAATGCCTGTGTATCTTTGTTTAAATTTTACTACGTACCAATGAATTAACATTAGTATTTGACTCGAAATAAGCATTAATAAGAAAGGAAAATGAGATTCAGACAAGTGAATGGATTCAGTTACCTTCCTCAAGATTCAAATGGAACTGTCCATGGAAATTGCTCAATACCTGGAATCCTGGAATGTGCTTTCCAAGATTTTCTTTTTATGCTTAACGTAAGAGAACAAGCAAAGGTTTTTTGTATATTCTGAGTAAGAAAGGAAAAGGCGAGAGCATGCAAGGAAATCTTTGGTGGAAAGCTGGTTTCTCCTCTCTAAAAAGATGAAGTGGGGGAATGAGGGTTGGGCAGTCATAGTAGGATTAGACATAAAGTGCTGCTTCAAAGCTAATTTGTTGTGGAAATGAATTCAATTAGGGTATTTTTTATGATAAAGTGCAGAAGAAATATCAAAGTCTGATGCTTCTCCAACTTTAAGGTAGCTGGGAGCATGCAAAGAAGAACGATGCACCCAACCCCAAGAAGAGCAAAGTGGATGCCTGGAATCGTATGTAGAGAAAGTTGAATTTTGGCTCAAAATGCAGACTTTTTGAACGTTTAATCACAATTTCTATGAAAAACATAGGATAAAAAAGCTCAGAAGAAAATTTTCCAATGCCATCAAAAATTAGTTTATTGCAAAGCTAATGGCAAAAACTGGCACGAAATCCCTGTTTAGTCAAAATTCATTCATTCAACAAATATTTTGGGGGCAAATATCATGCACCAGACATTCTTGCAGGCACTTGAGATAAGACAGTGAACAAAATAGACAGTAACCCTTGTTCTTGTGGGAGAGGACAATAGACAAGTAATATGGAATGTATAGTATCTTAGAAGGTGATAATTTCACTGGGGAAAAAAACAGAGTGCAATAAGAGCTATAGGGAGTGTGGATATGGGATATTGGTTGGAACTGTAAATAGGGTGATTTGGGTAGCCATCATTGAAAAAGTGATATTTTATCAAAGACTTGAAGGAAATGAGGTAACAAGTATATGGAATAGCTAAGGGACAACATTACATTAGCAAGGACCTAAAGAAGGAATACGTCAGGTGGATTTGAGGAACAGCAAGAGATCAGTGCAGCTGGAGCACAGTGAGTAAAAAAGGGAGAGTAGCAGGAGATGAGATAAGAGAGATAAAGAGGAAAGAGTTCATAGAGAACCCTGTAAGCCGTCATAAGGACTTTGATTTCTATACTAAGCAAAATGGGGAGCCATTAGAAGGTTTGGAACAGGGAAGTAACATGATGTAATGTTTGAAAAGACCATGCTAGCTTCTGTGTAAGAACAGACTGTGTTAGAAAAAAAGAGTAGAAATAGAACAACCAATTAGGCAGGTTTTTTCAGGTGGGTGGCGATGATGGTTTGGACCAGGGAAGCAAAAGTAGAGATAATAAGATGTGGTCAGATTTTGATATGGGAAGTAGACCCATATAAGGAATTTGACACAGGGTGTGAGAAAAAAAGAAGCCAAGGATGACTAAGATTTGGGGCCTAAGCCACTAGAAGAATAGAGTTTCTATTTTCTAAGATAGAGAAGACTCTTGGGGGAGCAGGTTTGCAGAAGAAGGTAAGGAATTTCATTTTGTACATGCTACATTTTGAAATACCTATTAGTTATCAAAGGGAGGTGTGAGTAAGCAGTCATACAGAAATCTGTACAGAAACCAGTACAGAAATCTGGAGAAAGGACTGATGGAAGCACAGCTTTGGAAGTCAACAGCTTATAGATGGAATTTAAATCTTTGAGAAAAGAGGAGACCATTTAAGGAATGAATAGAAATAGAGAAGAAAAAAGTACAATACCAAGCCCTGAGACACTGCAACATCAGGAGGCTGGGGAGAAGAGGAGGAACTAGCAACAGGTACTGAGACGACGCACCAGTGAGGTGCATGGAAAATCAGGACAGTGTGGTACCCTGAAGTCCAAGTGCAGAACATCTATTAAGTGTGTCAAATGATGCTGGTCATGGTTTCTCAGTCTTAGCACTATTGACATTTGGGGCCAGAGAATTCTTTGGTGGTGATTGTGAGCCTTTGTTGTGGGAAGTTTAGCTACATCCCTGGACTCTACTTACTAGGTGCCATTTGGGCCTGCCACCTCCTGGCTACCTGAACCTCCTTCATCCCTTGAGTTGTCATAACCAAAAATGTTTCTGCACATTGCTAAATAGAGATATTTAGCACTTGGTGTGTAAAACCTCCTTTGTTTGAGAATTGCGGTATTAAGTCAAGTACCTGAGAGGACTGGGAATTCACTGCTGAAATTAATGACATGGAGGTCATTGATGACCTTGAGCACTTTCAGTGGAGGATCAGGAGGTGAAAACCAAAATAGAACGGCCAATAAAAGAGATTGAGAAGAGAAGAATTGGAAACAGCCGTGTATAAACAACTCTTTAAAAATATTTATTAAAAGGGAAGAAAATGGGGAAATGGAGACTAAAGATCTTGTTCTTGTTTTTAAGATGGGAGAAATAACAGCAGGCTTATTTACTGACAGAATGATTCAGGAGAGAGGAAAAAATGAATGATGTGGAAAAGAACTGTTGGAAGGATTCCTTTGAGTAGTGAGACATAGGATCTGGTACACAGAGGAAGGAGAAGCTTTAGATGATAACATGGCTATTTGTCTGTGGTAGCAAATGGGCAGGCAAGGAATACGGTTGCCGATACTAGTAGGAGAGTAGTTATAGTTTTGGTGGCATCTGGAAATTCCTTTCTGAATCCTTCAATTCTTTCAATGATGAAGAAATAAAGTCATCAGCCCTCATGATGTTGGGGAGTGAAGTGTTGGGAGTTTGAGGAGTGAGAAAAAGCATGAAATAGTCATCTAAGGGAGTGGGGTAATTAAATAAAGTTGGAAGGTCTATTACAATTGACAGGCACCACTAAGTTTGTACTTCCGATTCATGGGCATTAATTTAAAGTGAGCTGGCAAGTGTGACTGGGTATATTTTCTTTACCTCAGTTCAACTACAAAGGTATAGATGCAGAGTAGGCAGAGTTGGTGTATTAGTCTGCTCAGGCTATCGTAAAAAATGTCACAGCCTGGGTATCTTAAACAACAGATTTATTTTCCCACACTTCTGGGAGCTGAAAGTCACAGTTCAAGGTGCAGCAGGGTTCAGTTTCTGGTAATGAGTCTTCCTGGCTCACTTGTCCTCATGTGGCCTTTCCTCTGAGCACAAGTGAAGAGAGAGAGAGAGAGAGAGAGACCTCTTTCTTCCTCTTCTTATAAGGCCACCAGTCTTATTAGGGCCTCATCCTCATGATCTCATTTAACTTAATTACATCCTAAAGACCTTTTCTCCAAGTACAGCCCCATTGGGGGCTAGGGCTTCAGCAGGAATTTGCGGTTGGGCATGGGGAGGGTACACAGAGTTCAGTGCATAGCAGATGGATATAGGTAGAGTTATACTTTTACCAAAAGAGGAAGAAGGTGTGAGAGAGGACAGGGAGTATTACTCTGTACTGTACGCAAGTCAGTCATTATATTAATTCATCATGGATTTAAGATGGCTAAGGAGAGAGGACTCCCAGGGAGTAAGGAGGAAAAACATAGACTGGGATCAATGGATTGGAAGTTTCAGTTCAAAGATTTTTGGAGATACCATATTTTAGGGTATAGAATGAAAAAATAGGAGGTGGTGGTTGGAGAATAGAAAGTTGAAGCTGAGATCTGGGGACATGGCAGTTATTGGCAACGATTAGTTTTGAATTACGATCTTGAAGTGGATGTGTTGCCCTAAACCTCCTTTCAGAACAAGAACACTCACTTTCCCAGCTTCTGGGAGTGTTGTCTGTTGAGAGCTCAGACAGCTGAGCCCCTTCCTAGTCACTGCCCTCCATTAAAAGCAGCTGCCTTGGCCAAGGCATGCCTTGCCTACATGGGGGGCAGCCCACATTCAGTAATTGGTCATTTTAAACTCTGAGGGGCCGTTGCAGCTCCACACCTCCCTGTGGGATCAGAGGAAGCCTTTGTTGCTACTGGTCTGCCACTGACCTTCTTTCTCTACCCAATCCTGCTTCTCTCATTGCCTCATAGGTATTGTTTCAGAGAGTACTCCTCAATAAACTTCCTGCACACAAATATCCATCTTAGAGTCTGTTTCATGGAGAGCCTCACACAGGACAGTTGGTGCTGGGCGTGTTCTGAGGAAGCCAATTTTAAAATGGGATATTGGAACTGGATCATGCATCAGCTGGCTGGAAATAAGAATGCTGTCACTGGTAGTACGTGGTGTATGGATAGCCTTTGGTATGTTATAGCAATGCAAATGTTCAAATCATCAGGGTGGAGAATTTTACGCTGTCATGATACACTGTAGTGGCAATATCTCAGGAGATTCAGAGGTTCTGAAGAATTAGTAACAATAAGTAATGATAAGGACAATGGGCAATAAATGCCTGTTGTTGAGCGTGACAGATGCATTAGAGAAACAGTGAAAGGCTGAGGGTGATTAATCACCAATTTAACTGAAGTGTGAAAGTCACAGGGCCTTGGGAGCATTTAAAGACACTCACTTTCTGCAATCAGAAGATCAGGCCAGGGCTTAATTATAAGGACAGTGCAGGTCCAGGGAAGGGTTATATTCCCACCACTGGCACAATTATTCAACAGCATGGAGTCCTTGGTTGGGAAGGAGAGGAGTTCTGAGATGTAGGGTGGGGATATCTGGTAGATACCCTTGACTTCTACAACATGAATGAGGTTGAAAACATTATGTTAAATGAAAGAAGTCAGTCACAAAAGACCAGACATTATATGGTCCCTATTCATGGGGAAGGGGGCAGGGAGATAGCTAAAGGGTACAGGATTTCTTTTTGATTGATGAAGGGATTCAAAAATAGACTACAGTGATGGTGACACATATCTGTGAATATACTAAACATCACTGAATTGTGAACTTTAAATGGGTAGTTTGCATGGTATGTGAATTATGTCTTAATCAAGCTGTTTAAAATATATATTGAATTTTCTGATTCTCCCAAATCCTTTGGACTTAAAGAAGTGGTGTGTTCCTCCCTCTCAAAGGCTGGTGCTCCCACCTTGCTTGATAACAATGCAGAGGCCTCTCTGGCAGGGAAGCCTTTGGCCCCTCATGTTCTATTCTCTGCTCCCTCCTGGCCACCAAACCAGTACTTAGATTTGTGTCATGCATAACCTGAATGTGGAAGTGTTGAAGGTGGTAAGAGAAGACAAGGACTAAGGCAAAGATCTGAAGAACCTAGGCAATATGTACCAGGATCAGTTACTCTATGTATGGGACTATATCCTGAGAGTGCTACATCAAGGGAGTGTGTGGCAAACATCTTAAGTCTCAGGTAGATAAGCTAGAATTTGTCAATGTTGATGCACTTTCTTATAATAAAATTTAAATATAAATACAATTTTAAGGCCCTTGGATGATAGTGCTACATATTGTCAGGGTGGCACTTGGAATTTTGAATAAAGTGATGGCCCCAAGTCAATGCAGGAACAGTTTTAGAACTGCTGTGGAAAATGATGGAAGAAGAGATCAAAATGCTTAATGAAGTGGGCATGCTAGAGAGGATACATTCTTTGACTAGAAAATGCAACAGCTGTGTATGTTCCTTCAGTAAGACTGGAGTATACCCTGTTTACAAAAGTCATGAGGAATGTGTTGGTGAGACACGCACTGTCATAACTGAGAAGTACAGTGCTGGCACCCCTATGTAAGCAAGGGCTGATGGTAAAAGATACTGTTATAGAACTGAGTCCCCTGAAAATAATGGTGAGTTAAAGGCTCCTGAAATCATGGATGTCAGGTTGTTATGCTTAACCATCAGAAATAAGGTGGGCATAATTATTATAACCAGAGGCAGGATTAGAGTGGTAGCCAAGGTGCCTGACCCATAGAGCTCTAGAGAGATGGTTACTGGAGATCAGGGTGAAGCAGCAGTTGATTCTCCTTGTCATTGTTTTAGGTTGGGTTACTTGGAAGCAGAGCCTGAGGCCAAAATTCATGTTCAAGTGCTTAATGGAGGGAACATTCTCCAGGGATGTCTACAGAGAAGTGAGGGACTCAGGCTAGGGCAGGGAAGGTTGCTAAGAAAAACATGTAGCTTCTAGCAATTATTTATTGAGTCCTTACCCTGTGCTGTCTGCAAGAAGCTCTGGAGCATGAATTGAACAGTGTGCTGGAGCAGGCTAGTAAGAGCAGATTGTGCATATTTTATCCCAACTCTGCTTTTAGTGATGTCAGATTGGTAAATTAACATAAGCCACGGTGGGAGAATTTGCACCATAGAAATCAGCAAACACTACAAATCAAGGCCTTTTTTTCCCCCTAAGAGTCAGTTTATTAGAACACTACTGCTTGAATCTCAGCATAAAATAAGTCTTGCCTTTAGGAGACCCCTAAATAAGTTGATCTGTCAGTCATTGGCTGCAGGTTGCCACATGGTTTGGGAGGACATAAGCTCTTGGATGAGAAGACTCCTGTCCTAGGACAATTCTTCAGAGAAGGGTGCCACTGTGAGCAGTTAGCAGCCAGTACTCATAGCAACTGAAGGGTGGCAAAGGGGAGTGAAGTGAGACCTTAACATCATCTACTACCATCATCTTCCATTTGAGGGGAGATGCAGGTTGACCAAGTTCACAAAAGTCCTTCAAATAAAGACAGAAAAAGTGATGCACACAGTGGTGGTGTTACTGAGGAAGTCAGGCCCCAAAAGATGGGGTCTCTCCCTGTTTGGGGTCATGAAGCCAGTGCATAAAACTGAAAGTGACTGCCAAGGAGCACAAGTTCTATTCAATGACCAGAGCTAATGGAGAAGTGGGGGTGCAGTTCACAAACCACCTTCTTGTCTTGTGAGAGACAAGACATAGTAGGTACTGGGCAAATACAATGAAGGGATTTGTCATTGAAAGTAAGGGGAGGAATATTCATTTTTTTGTTTGTTTGTTTTATTGGGATGGGCAGAGAACTTCTCAAAACCAGAACTCTGCCTGTCTTTTGTCCTGTTATGTTTTTTTCCAGTCATTGTCATGGTGACTGTCGACTATCATGGTGCTGGTAAGAGTGTCATTTAGTATGGTGTCTTACCAATGGGTTTTAGCCCCAGACAAGTTCCCTATGAGTTCAATGAGACCGAGGAATGACAATGGAACATTCTTGGCATGAAAGGATTTATATCCAACTTTATTCCCACGGTGGCAGGTCAATCACTAGAATTCCATCCACTCAGAACGAGTCCACATGCCGCAAGCCGGTCTCTGCCTCTGGGCATCTCTGCCCGCACAGCCATCCTGTACAGCCGTCTTCTGGGCCTCTCCACCCCTGCAGCCATCTGTCTCTGTCCTCGGCACTGCCACCACTCCAGCCTCTGCTCTCCTGCAGCCATGTAGCTGTACAACCTACCAGAGCACTGGGTGGAGCTCTTTATATAGAGTCAATAACAACGTATTGCCCACACATGTGTAGTGAGCTAGCCGACCAGGGCCAGGTGAGAATCCTGGCCACAGGAACCTTCACTTTATCCACATATGGAAAGTACATTATAAAGAAGTTAGAGTTTCTTTTAAGGTCAAGTGTGCTGCCATCTTGGCTCCCATCAGTCTCAGTCATTCTGTTCCCAAGGAGAGACTCCTGACTGTTAGTATCGTATTTGTTAAAGATTAGCAGAGTCAAAGCAGGGTGAAATTCAGGTAGGACACATACACATTACAGTGGGTAACAGTGGGAGAAATTTTGTGAAGGTCAAGAAGGTCAAGTGTCTCTTCCCAAGAAGACAGGTAGGTAAGAACACCACCCAACATGTCTTACACAGGCAGGCACCTTTTTGGCATCACTTCAAATCCTTTGAGTCTCACCTCGCACTGTAGCCCCACTGGAGCAGGCTGTTCACACGGGTGCTGGCAGTCCCACACAGGTGTATCCTCACAGTGCTTGTCTTGGGCCCGCACTTCTCTGAGGTTGAAGGATGAGACACCCAATGAAACTTATTTCATGTTCAAGCTTACACCACCCAGCTGTGGGAGGGAATTAAAGCCTGGTACACCAACTCCTGACTCATGACTGAGAAATGTTTATCCCTTCCTTCCTCTAGGTGGATGATTCTGGATGATTCCAGAAGGCTCCTCAGAAGTTCTCTTCAAGATCAAGCACTCATCTTGTAATGCTGGAAACACAGTTGAATTTTCTGAAAAATTCCAGCATGTAAACTACAAGGTAAGTGGCACTTTATTCAGACAGTTGCAACGAGAGACAAAGGAAGTGATTCCCTGACCATGGGGAATGATTAAGGGCTTTACAAGGAAAAGAGACAGAAGCAGCAGAACACAATTGCACGATCAGGTGGTCTGATTTGGCCAGGCAGGTATTGCAGTCTTGCGAAGTAAGTTTTCTCTTTGTGATGTGGCCCATTTCAGGCCATTAAATCCTGGTCTTAGAACTGTTGACTAAAAGAAGGGATTTACAGGGAGTGAGTCTCTTGGTTCCAGAGAGCAAAGGAGTCCATGAATGTTCAGAGCAGAGAATTTTACAGTTCTCCACATCACCTTATATAGGTTCTCCCTCATTCCTGTTTCCCTGTCATGTCCCTTGACCCTGCCCTCTGAGATTCAACTACCTCCATCAGCCTTTGCCTCTGTCTTAGCCTCTGCTTTTAGGGAAAACCCATGCTAAGACAAGGGGTGATAGGAATCCATTCTTACTCTACATTTAAAGGGCCCAGATACATCATTGATACATCTTACATCAGACATCCAGCATGGCCAACCAAGGCAGATACATTTTAACTACCTTATGCATTGACTAATAATTCTAATTAATTAATTTGCCATCAGGATTAAAATACAACATAATTTGATGTACTTTGTTAAAATAGAAACTGTCATTCATGAAACTACTAAGTTATAGCATGAATTCTGTTTTAATATATTTTCCTTTCATTTTTTCCTTTTATAGAGATTGTGCAGATGAATTCATTTTGGTAAATCCTTCAAGCTTCCTAGCTGAAAAGACCAAGATGTAAAATATTTTTGTTACTATTTTAATGGATTCCAGAAAACAAAACCAAACAAACAAATCAAAATAAACAAACCCTCTCAAATATCACCAGCTAAGAATATCTAACAGCAAGAAGATAATCTGTTGCCTCTTGCTGCTGAGAAGTATATTTCACTTCTTTCATCCTAATTACTCATTTGGTTTTTGGTTGATATGGAAGACAGAAGACAGAGAACCTTGAAATAAATTCTACAGCATTAATTAAAATAATATCCTTTTACAAATATCTTGATAATAAAGATTTTTTCTCTTTACCCACTGGGGAGTTGTCATCATGTCAGTCAGTCAAATTACATCAGAGTAACTTCCCATTTGAAAACAAATGCAGGGTAGATGCTCAATGAATATTTCTTGAAACTACAAAGAGAAAATGGATTAGGGGAACTGGTTTAGGACTTCACTTATGTGTAGAAAAATATATTGTTCCCAGCTTGCTTTCTGCTCCTGATCCTAAGTATGAATAAACGGTGGTGACAATAATGGTTGAAACAACAGCACAATTAACAGATATCCTTAGACTAAATCTACAGTTGTTGAAAGCTTTTTTGGTGAAAAAATGCCTTTTGTGTCATTTTCGATTTTCACTTGATTTTATTTTTGTCCTTTAAAAACCTTTTTAACTATTGCTAATTATTTAAGAAATGAGACAGAGCTTGTGATTGTTTCTGTATCGGCAATATTAATTTTCCTGCCAGAAAAACTGTCCAAATATCTTTTGTGTGACAAAGGGTGTTTACTTATTAAAGTGGAGCCTTTTTTCTTTTATTGGTTCACTTGATGTTTTGATTCAATTAACATGGTGATATTTGCCAACAGAGGTACAGGTTTCTGAGGCAGGTGGATGGAAGCTGATTTTTTTCTTCCTGTTACTGTGTAGTTCAGCATATTGCCTCAGGATCAGACAGACCTGGGCTCCAAATCTGACTCCACCACCGTCTCTGTGAATAATTATGACCAAATGACCTGTCAAGGCCTCAGTTTTCTCATCCACAAAGTGGCAATCATATTGATACCCTTCTCAATGAATTACTCTAAGGGTGAAGCGCCAATCAGAGTGTCTGGCCCCTATGAAGAGCTTGAACACCTGGTAGCTGTTTCAACACACGATTCAGCCTCATGCTTTTTCAATGGAAATATAATTCTACAACTATTCCTTTACATTTTTCCATACTGAACAGTATAAGTTATACAGTTATCTTTTTTGCCATATGAGAATTTTTTTAATTAACATTTTCTCTTTATTAAGATAGTATGTATTACCAAGGAGCTAGATATTAAAGGAAAGGCAAAAATTGTTACATTATTTTATCACAGTAGTAAAGTTGTTTTTCCAGTTTTATTGAGATATAATTGACATACAGCACTGTACAAGTTTAGGATGTACAAGATGATTTGACTTACATATATCATGAAATGATTACCACAATAAATTTGATTAACACATATCATCTTACAAAGATGAAGAAAAGAAAAAGAAAAGCAAGTAACATTTTTTTCCGTGGGGTGAGAACTCCTAGAATTTACCCTCTTAACTTTCATATATATCATACAATGTGCTGTTATTTGGAAATAAAGTTAAAGCATTTGTTCATATCGTTTTAACAATTATGGAGTGTCTACAGTAAGCCGGGTGATGAGGCTGCAGTGAGGAAATTACAAATGAGCTCCAAAAATTATATACAACTTGATGATGTAATGAATTATTACTGAATGAAATAGCTTATTTTTATTCATAAAATATTTTGTTTCTAAATTTCTGCATCTAGATGTACATACATCTATTTATATTTATTTAGAAAATAAGTAAAATCCAGAAAAAGGTAAAGATGAAAATGAACATCACCTCTACTCCATCTACTTATATATATTTATATTTACATACATACACACTATATGTATATATACACAGACAATATGTGTATATCTATCTATATATGTATTTATAATACATGCAATTAATATTTTGGTGCATATCTTTCTAGTCTTTTCTACTTCACATATATTCAATAATTTTTGATAATTGGTACTATACAATGCATATTCTTTTGTAAACTACTGTTTTCATGTAAAACACATAGTAAATAGTTCCCTGTGATCCAAAATGCTTTTCTTCTTTTTAAATTCCACATACAAGAACAGTGTAGACACATATCATAATTTATTTTACCAACCCCCTATGGTAAGCATTTTTATTGTTTTTAATATTTCATTAATAACTTTCAGCACATGAGTTCACAGACAAAATAACAGCCATCAGAAAGGAATGTCGTCATCATCTCATCAGCAGCTCTATGACTTACCTGTATCCCCATTTCCTTCTTTCCTAAGTGTTCTAGAATCTACTTCCTTCTGCATTTTCAAAGAACACATTCTTTCATTATTTCTTCTCTCTCCTGTATGTGACCATTTCTTCCATCTCTATAGGTCCTTCCCATCAGTGTTTCATCATTTTTAACATTTTAAAAAACAAAACCAAATATAAAAATCTCCTTTATTAACCTATCTTTATTAATCTCATGTCTATCCCCAGCTACTTCCTCTTCTCTAATTTTTAACCAAATTTTTTAAAGAAAATATGTAGCAGTTGTTTTAACTACTCTACACATAAAATTGGAAGTATTTTTGTACTTTTGTTTTTGACATCTCCTTTTCCTCAGGTTCATATCTAATTGGTCAAAAAGTATTATCAATTTTACCATCTAAATAACTCTTGAGTCCAGTAACTTCCTTCCATGTTTACTCTTAGTTCATACCATTGCCATCTCTTGACTGGACCACTGCAGACTTGGATCCTAACAGTTCTCCCTGCATCTCTTCTGCCTTTCTTTCAAATCCTTTTACTAACAGAAGCTAGAACAACCTTTTTAATGGCAAATCTGATCATGTCAACCCCATCGCCTCCACCAAGATAGATGTCTACAATTAAACCCCCTCAATGGCTTCCACTGCTTTTCATATAGAAACCAAATCCGTAGATGTGTGATCTGAGCCTGTCTCACCTCTCTGAGCCTCCTTTCTTACCATGCTCTCCCTTATTCTCTATACCCCAGACATACTTATCTTCTTTTAATTACATGGATATGCCATGTTTCTTCCTATCCCAGGTCACTGAAAATGCTCTCTTCTCCACCCAGAAACCTTTTCACCACAGTATCCTCACTCTCCTCTGCCTAGCTGACTTATACCCATCCAGCATATTTTAGTTTATATGTCATTTCCACAGAGAAACCTTCCAGGTCACAATTCCTCTACTTCATGTATAGTCATACATAACACTTTCCTTTGTCAGAGCAGAAACCTAATATTTATTTACATGACTGTTATTAATGTCTGTCTCCCTCACTAGATTGCAAACTCCATGAGAAAGAGGATGAACTCCATGCTCACCACTGCATCTGCAACATC
>JAVSCE010004008.1:0-16252 GCA_032199065.1 Smutsia gigantea | reverse complement strand
TTTGTTGCAGTGTGTCCCAAGTATGACTTTCGGCATTTAAATTTAGTAATGATAACCAGTCCAAGATTACCCTAGTATCAACTTGGAATGATCTAATTCTGACTTGGCAATTAAAAAAAAAATTTATTGGTTGAGTGTTAGGATAGTCTGTGTGGTAGTGTAAGGATAGTGGAAGTCTGCCCCGGGCTCAGGGGATGACGTGGGTTGAGGTGAGACTTTTGGCCACTGTTCTCATGAGTTTTGTTTCGGAGGATGCCTACTCAATACCCTGAAGTAGACAGGGCAGGAATAGACGTGGGCACTGGAGCATATAATGCCGTGGGCTTGTTCTGTTTGTTCTACACATTTCCAGAAAGGCTATAGTGCAGAGGCATCTATGACAAAGGAGCAGGGAGAGAATGAGCTGAGAGGAGGAAGGAATATCTCTAATGGGGTAGGTTTCTAAGAGGAAGTAGAATTCAGGTTCCTTCCAGGATGAGGAAAATTTCAGTAAAATTTCCCACCTCAGCTGGGAATAAACTTAAATTCAGCCCTTAAAACGAAATCCGTTACAGACAGAATTGCTCTTGACCATCCCTTAGGAAGATGCCCCCTAGAGGTTGGGATTCCAGCTCCATGAATCCAGCACAGCAAGCTCTCCTCTCAGCCTTAGAAGCGCTTGCTGCTCACTAGTTGGCTCCAGTGTTTAGGGGCCCTGTTGTAGACGTGGAATCACTCTGAGCACCCATAGGACCCAAGAGGGACTTAAACACTGAGCAAGTGCAGGGAACTATAAATTCTTACATTCCCATCATGGTCATTCAGGGGCTCGTGTCCTCACTTAGAAGAATGGGAGTGGAACTCCTGCCAAACTGACTTCTTACTATGGAAACTTCCAAATGTATTCAATAGTGAAGAGAATTGTATAAGGAGCTATGTTTCCACCACCTAGTATCAATGTCAATGAATTCTTAGCCAGTCTTGTCTCATCTATAGCCTTCTGTCTCCTCACCCGTTGTTTTGAAGCAGATCTTTGCTATTTTAGTTTTCTTTCTGTTAGTATTTCAGTTTATGTCTCTAAAAGTTAGGACTTAACACATTATCACACCAAAAACATAAAAATGAACAATATTTTCTTAATAGCATTAAATATCAAATTAATGTTCAAATTTCCTCAGTTATCTTGTAAGCATTTTTTTTTTAGCTTCTTTGAATCAAGATTCAAATAAGGTTTACACATGGCAATTGATAGTCCCTAGTCTCCTTTTGATCTATAGGTTCCCCTTCCTCCTCCCCCCACCTTGCGATTTGTTTATGGAAGAAACTGGGTTGTTTGTCCTTTAGAGCAGAGATTCTCAACTGGGTGTGAGCTCCTTTCCCCCATTTAGAGACAGGTGGCCATGTCTGGAGATATTGTTCATTGTCAAACTGGGGAGTGCTATTGGTGTCTACTGGGTGGAGGCCAGAGATGCTGTGAAAATCCTAACAATACACAGGACAGCTCACACACCAAAAAAAAGTAATTATGTGGCCCAAAATGTCATTAGTGCTGAGGCCGAGAAACTGCGCTGTAGAGTGTTCTACAGTCTGAATTGTGACAGTTGCTTCCCTGTGGTGCCATTTACATGTTCCTCTGTTCTTGGGTTTTCTGTGATTTGTTAGTCAAAATTTGAGTTTCAGTCAGATTGAAATCTGGGGTTGTTTTTTCTTTCTTTTTTTCTCTTTTTCTATCAAGACTACATCATAGGCAAGCTGTGTAGTTTCATTAAATCATAGTACCGATGGCCTCTCTTTTTGCGATATCTATAGCAATTGATCAATCAGTGTTAATGGATCCTTTAATTCATTAGTTGTTGAAAAATAATGATATTTTGATTTTCTTCTTTCCTTGTTTATATGTAAAAATATTTACATGAAGAGAAATTTAATCTCAATTACTTGTTTATCCTAAGGTCCATCATGAGCAAATCAGGTTAAATGCTTGATGCTTTACCTTATTTTCAAAACAATAAATTCCCTAGCAGTATCCACTAAAGGTGATCACTGAAGTTTAATATATATTTTCTTTTTTCAGTGTAAATGTAATTGATGTGTTTCAGTTTAATATTCTTAATGATAGTCAAATTGTCCTCTATTTGGCCAGTGGAAACAAATTCAAGTTGTCTCCCAAGTCTTTCTGATATAACTTGTATTTTGTGTGTGTGTGTGTTTTGTTTTGTTTGTATCCTTTATGGTATGACAAAATGTCACAGGCTTGTCTTACCATTTCTTACTCGAGACTCAGACCCACCACTTCTCCCAGGAGCCCTGGTTCCTTTGAGTATTTAGAAGGCACAATGTAGAAACTAGGAATGTTTATTGCCATTGGCTTCATCATTGTTTCTGGATCTTTTTAGTGAACCTGAGTAGGAAATATGTTTGTATGTGTATATGTGTCTGTGTATGTGTGTGATTATATAAAGATAAAATCATTTATTCATACTAATACTTTTAAGTGAAATTGAGATGTACAGGGTTTTTGTTATGTACAGGGTTTTTATTTAGCTTCATCAATTTTATATCTATGTCCTTTCCTCCACCCAGAATCCCAGTTATCAGTGATTATGTCATATTTTTTCATCTGCTTTATCTCATGCTACATACATAATAGACTGTGGTTTTTTTTAATATAATTTATTTTGGTATCATTAATCTACAATTACATGTGCAATATTATGGTTATTAAACTACCCCTTCATCAGGTCCCCCCCACCAACCCCATTACAGTCACTGTCCATCAGCGTAGTGAGATGCTATAGAATCACTACTTGAATAGACTGTGTTTTAAACAAACTGGTTGCATAGTTAGGTTCATTGGTTTCATTTTATTTTCTGTTTGTAGAGATTCCCTTTTTCGATTTAAATTAATTTGCATAATATTGCCAAGGTTTCCAGGTCTTATCTAGAACATCAGGAATTTTCAGAGGAGTTTGCTTTTACCAAAGTTCCCTCCGTAGTCCTCTTTCCTCTCTCCCCATCTGTAGCAATTGAAAAAAATGTTTATTCCTGCACCATTTGAAAAAATACATCAGCAAATGTATATATGCTTTCATATATTTATATCCTCCCTTCTTCAGTAAACAGTAGTTTACAGACATTTCTCCATCTCGCATAGTATGAAGTATAATCTAACTTTTTTTTTCCACATAAACGATTTGTCCAGCACCACTTCTTGAGTAAACATAACACTTATCATATGTCCCAGACATTCTGCTCCTTGGTATTTACCCAAGAGAAATAAATGTAAGCCGTACCCTTACAAAGACCTGTACGTGGCTGTCAAAGGTAGGACATGTGCACCTGTTACTATGAGCTTTGTAATAGGTCCACATTGAAAACTACCTGGATGTCCATCTACATGTGAAAGAATCGATACATTGTGTAATATCTATTCAAGGGAACATGTCTCAGCTATAAAAAGAAACAAACTCTGGGTATGCAGCAACATGGGGACTCTCAAAATAACTATGCTGAGTGAACAAAGTCAGATAAAAGAAGTACATGCTATATGATTCTTTTCATATAAAATTCTAGAAAATGCAAACTGATGTATAGTGACAGGAAACATATCGGTGGTTACCTGAGGACAGCAGAAAGCAAGAGTTGGGAAGGGAAGGTTTGCCGAGGGGTACAGGAAAACTCTTGGGAGTAATGGATGCGTTCATTATCTTGATTGTCATGATTGTTTCATAGGTACACACATATGTAAAACTTATCCTTCATGTGTATTTTATTGTTTATCAATTATGCCTTAATAAAAATGTTTAAAAAAATGGACCTGAGTATCAGATAACCAATACATTAGCTCTGCTGTTAGAGCATGACATTTATCAGCTAGCTTAAATGTACATTTGCTAAATTGTTTCTTAGCCATTTTGTTTTCTTTTGGAATTTATAGTGCTGTATAAGAGTTTTTTGAACAATATGCCCAAGAAAATTTGAATTGGTGGCTTTTCTGTCTTTTAATCAAGTCCTCTGTGACAAACAGAGGCATTTGAATTCCTGCTTTGACCTTGTAATTGACTTTATAATTAGCCATTACAGCATCTAAATATTCTAAAATTTTCTGCACAGATTTTAAATTTTGCTGCTTAAAAATCTAAGTAACTCATTTAATTGTAGATTAATGATATCAAAATAAACTAAAAAAAAGTAAGTTATTTAGAAAAAAATCTAACTAGCCTCTTTTTCTAGTTTTCTTTCTTCTCTTTCATTCTCCCCACCACCCCACCACCTTTTTGCTCAAAGGAACAGTTCCTCCTCATTATAAAAAGAATGCAAAAGAAGCTACCTTATTTAACTTGATCAGACTTAAAATTAGTTTGTCAAAATTAGTTTAATTAGACTTATAGTTTGCCACAAATTTGCATTTCTCTGATGATTAGCGATGTGGAGCATCTTTTCATGTGCTTGTTGGCCATCGGAATTTCTTCTTTGGAGAAGTGTCTATTCATATCCACTGCCCATTTTTTAATTGGATTATTTGCTTTTTGTTTGTTGAGGCAGGTGAGGTCTTTGTATATTTTGGATGCCAACCCCTTATCAGATATGTCATTTATGAATATATTCTCCCATACTATAGGATGCTTTTGTTCTACTGATGATGTCCTTTGCTGTACAGAAGCTTTTTAGTTTTATATAGTCCCACTTGTTCATTTTTGCTTTTGTTTCCCTTGCCCGAGGAGATGTTCATGAAGAAGTTGTTCATGTTTATATTCAAGAGAGTTTTGCCTGTTTTCTTCTAAGAGTTTAATGGTTTCATGACTTACATTCAGGTCTTTCATCCATTTCAAGTTCACTGTTGTGTATGGAGTTAGTAATCCTGTTTCATTCTCTTACATGTAACTGTCCTGTTTTGCCAACACCAGCTTTTGAAGAGGCTGTCATTTCCCCACTGTATATCCATGGTTCCTTTTATCGTATATTAATTGGCCATATAGGTTTGGGTTAATATCTGGACTCTCTAATCTGTTCCATTGGTCTATGGGTCTGTTCTTGTGCCAGTACCAAATTGTCTTGATTACTGTGGCTTTGTAGTACAGCTTGAAGTTGAAAAGTGAGATCCCCCCTGCTTTATTCTTCCTTTTCAGGATTGCTTTGGCTATTCGGGGTCTTTTGTCGTTCCATATGAATTTTAGAACAATTTGCACTAGTTTATTGAAGAATGCTGTTGGTATTTTGATAGGGATTGCATTCAATCTGTAGATTGCTTTAGTCAGGATGGCCATTTTGACAATATTAATTCTTCCTAGCCAAGAACATGGGATGATTTTCCATTTATTAGTGTCCTCTTTAATTTCTCTTACGGAGTCTTGTAGTTTTCAGGGTATAGGTTTTTCATTTCCTTGGTTAGGTTTATTCCTAGGTATTTTATTCTTTTTGAATTGATTGTGAATGGAATTGTTTTCTGATTTCTCATTCTGCTAGTTCACCTTTAGTGTATAGGAATGCAACAGATTAATTTTGTATCCCACAACTTTCCTGAATTCAGATATTAGATCTAGTAGTTTTGGAGTGGATTCTTTAGGACTTTTTATGTACACTATCATGTCATCTGTAAACAGGAAAGTTTGACTTCTTCCTTACCAATCTGGATGCCTTTTATTTCTTTGTGTTGTCTATTGCTGTGGCTAAGACCTCCAGAACTATGTTGAATAAAAGCGGGGAGAGTGGGCATCCTTGTCTTGTTCCAGATCTTAAAGGAAAAGCTTTCAGCTTCTCGCTGTTAAGTATAGTGTTGGCTATGGGTTTGTCATATACGGCCTTTATTATGTTGATATACTAGCCCTCTATACCCATTTTGTTGAGAGTTTTAATCAGGAATGGATGCTGAATTTTGTCAAATGCTTTTTCAGCATCTATGGAGATGATCATGTGGTTTTTGTTCTTCTTTTTGTTGATGTGGTGGATGATGTTGATGGATTTTCGAATGTTGTACCATCCTTGCATCCCTGGGATGAATCCCACTTGATCATGGTGTATGATCCTCTTGATGTATTTTTGAATTCGGTTTGCTAATATTTTGTTGAGTATTTTTGCATCTACGTTCATCAGGGATATTGGTCTGTAATTTTCTTTTTTGGTGAGGTCTTTGCCCGGTTTTGGTATTAGAGTGATGCTGGCTTCATAGAATGAGTTTGGAAGTATTCCCTCCTCTTCTATTTTTTGGAAAACTTTAAGGAGAATGGGTGTTATTTCTTCTCTATATGTCTGGTAGAATTCAGAGGTGAATCCATCTTGTCCGGGGGTTTTGTTCTTGGGTAGTTTTTTGATTACTGATTCAATTTCATTGCTGGAATTGGTCTGTTTATATTTTCTGTTTCTTCCTGGGTCAGTCTTGGAAGGTTGTATTTTTCTAGAAACTTGTCCATTTCTTCTCGGTTATCCAGTTTGTTAGCATATAGATTTTCACAGTATTCTCTAATAATTCTTTGTATTTCTGTGGTGTCCATTGTGATTTTTCCTTTCTCATTTCTGATTCTGTTTATGTGTGTAGATTCTTTTTTTCTTAATAAGTCTGGCTAGGGGTTTATCTATTTTGTTTATTTTCTCAAAGAACCAGCTCTTGGTTTCATTAATTTTTTCTATTTTATTCTTCTCAATTTTATTTATTTATTCTCTGATCTTTATTATGTCCCTCCTTCTGGTGACTTTGGACCTCATTTATTCTTCGTTTTCCAGTTTCAATAATTGTGAATTTAGACTATTCATTTGGGATTGCTCTTCCTTCTTTAAATAGGCCTGGATTGCTGTATACTTTCCTCTTAGAACTGCCTTTGCTGCATCCCACAGAAGTTGGGGCGATGTGCTGTTGTTTTCATTTGTCTCCATATATTGTTTGATCTCTGTTTTAATTTGATCATTGATGCATTGATTATTTAGGAGCATGGTGTTAAGCCTCCATGTGTTTGTGAGCCTTTTTGTTTTCTTTGTACAATTTATTTCTAGCTTTATACCTTTGTGATCTGAGAAGTTGGTTGGTACAATTTCAATCTTTTAAAATTTACTGAGGCACTTTTTGTGGCCTAGTATGTGGTCTATTCTGGAAAATGTGTGCACTTGAGAAGAATGTTTTTCCTGCTGCTTTTGGGTGTAGAGTTCTGTAGTTGTCTGTTAGGTCCATCTGTTCTAATGTGTTCAGTGCCTCTCTGTCCTTACTTATTTTAGGTCTAGTTGATCTGTCCTTTGGAGTGAGTGGTGTGTTGATATCTCCTAAGATGAATGCGTTGCATTCAATTTCCCCCTTTAAATCTGTTAGTATTTGTTTCACATATGTAGGTCCTCCTGTGTTGGGTGCATAGATATTTATAATGGTTATATCCTCTTGTTGGACTAACCCCTTTATCATTAGGTAATGTCCTTCTTTGTCTCTTGTTTCTTTCTTTGTTTTGAAGTCTATTTTGTCTGATACAAGTACTGTAACTCCTGCTTTTTTCTCCCTATTAGTTGCATGAAGTATCTTCTTCCATCCCTTCACTTTTAGTTTGTGTGTGTCTTTGGGTTTGAAGTGAGTCTCTTGTAGGCAGCATATAGATGGGTCTTGCTTTTATATCTGTTCTATTACTCTGTCTTTTGATTGGTGTATTCAGTCCATTTACATTTAGGGTGATTATTGATAGGTATGTACTTATTTCCATTGCAGGCTTTGGATTCGTGGTTACCAAAGGTTCAAGGGGAGCTTCTTTACTATCTAACCATCTTACCTAACTCACTCATTATGCTATCATAAAGACAGTCTGATGATTATTTATCTCTCTTCATTTTCTCTCTTCTCCACTCTTTATATGTTAGGTGTTTTGTTCGGTACTCCTTGACTGATTTTGTGGATAGCTGATTTTATTTTGCATTTAGTTAGTATTTGGTTGGTGGTCTGCTTTCTTTGCTGTGGGTTTATTTTCTCTGGTGACAGCTATTTAGCCTTAGGCATACTTCCATCTAGAGCAGTCCCTTTAAAATCACTGTAGAGATGGTTTGTGGGAGGTAAATTCCCTCAACTTTTGCTTATCTGGGAATTGTTTAATCCCTCCTTCAAATTTAAATGATAATTTTTCTGGATACAGTATTCTTGGTTCAAGGCCCTTCTGTTTCATTGTATTGAATATATCGTGCCATTCCCTTCTGGCCTGTAAGGTTTCTTTTGAGAAGTCTGATGTTAGCCTGACGGTTTTCCTTTGTAGGTGATCTTCTTTCTCTCTCTGGCGGCTTTTAATATTGTCTCCTTATCCTTAATCTTTGTCATTTTAATTATTATATGTCTTGGTGTTGTCCTCCTTGGGTCCCTTGTGTTGGGAGATCTGTGGACTTCCAATCTGAAAGACTATTGCCTTCCCCAGATTGGGGAAGTTTTCCACAATTATTTCTTCAAAGACACTTTCTATCCCTTTTTTTCTCTCTTCTTCTTCTGGTACCCCTATTATGCAAATATTGTTCCGTTTGAATTTGTCACACAGTTCTGTTAATATTCTTTCATTCCTAGAGATCCTTTTATCTCTCTCTGCCTCAGCTTCTCTGTATTCCTGTTCTCTGATTTCCATTCTGTTAAGTCTCTTGCACCTCATCCAGTCTGCTCTTCAACTCGTCAGTCGACTATTTCATTTCTGTTATCTCCCTCCTGAATTCATCCCTTAGCTCTTGCATATTTCTCTGTAGCTCCGTCAGCATGCTTATGACTTTTATTTTGAATTATTTTTCAGGAAGATTGGTGATTTCAGTCTCACCAAGCCCTTCTCTCAGGTGTTTGAGGGATTTTGGACTGAACAAGGTTCTTCTGCCTTTTCATGGTGATGGGAGTGGTCACCAGCAAGTGGTATGTGTGTCAACTGGCAGAACAAAGTTCCTTCCTGCTTGCTGGTCACCTTGCCTGTCTGTGCAGTCTGTGCCATTTAACCGCAAGTAGGGAGCAGCCTCTGGGTTAATCCCTAAACTGCTGTGGGCGGGGCGGTCTTTGAGATGGCCTAAGGCAATGGCGGTGGTCACAAGCCAGCAGTGCATGTTCTGCTGCAAGAGCAAAACCCCTTTGTGCCTCCCAGTCTCTGCACCTGTCTCCACAGTCTGCCAGTCAGCGCATGCAGGGAGCAGCCTCTGGGTTAATCCCCTGAGCTGCCGTGGGTAGGGCGGCCCTCAGGATGGCCTAGGGTACTTGCAGGGGTCGCAGACGAACAGCGTGTGTTCTGCCATGAGAACAAAGCCCCTTTGTGCTTCCCGAACTCTGTGCCTGTCTCTGCTGTCTGTGCAGGTCAACCACAGGCAAGGAGCAGCCTCTGGGTTAATCCCCTGAGCTGCCATGGGCGGGGCAGCTCTCTGGGTGGCCTAGGGCACTGGTGGGGCTCTCAGGCGAGCGGCATTTGTTCTGCTGCCAGAATGGAGCCCCTTTGTGCTTCTTGGACTCTGTGCCCATCTCTGTTGTCTGTGCCAGTTAACCGTGCGCAGGGAGCAGACTCTGGGCCGGTTAGCCGTGTGCAGCAAGAAGCCTCTGTGTTAAGCTGTGTGGTTGCTGTAGGCGGGGCTGCTCCCCGGCTGTTCCACAGCAATGGCGGGTCAGCCGGTTTGCTTGCAGTGCCCGTGGGGTGGGGAAGGATGTGAGGGGGTTCAGAGCTGCGTTGCCACCCAGGGGGTTGGGCACCTGAAGTTCTTTAAAGTTCCCAGCCCGCTGGGCTGAGTGTGCCAGGATGATTTTGTCCACTTGTTAAACTCTTGTCCCTTTAAGACTTTTAAAGCTCCTGCTTTTCTTTTGTCCCAGGGCTGCCAGCTGTGGGACCCTGTTCTCAGTCTTCGTCTCGAATTTTGCTTTTCTGCTCCTCTGATATCCAGTACACCATGCAATGTGTGTCTGTGCTCCCAGGGCCTATTACTAGGGCCTCCCCATTCTGAGTGTTTCCTCCCGCCGGTGAGCAGGGGTGGGGGGAGTGCTCGGGTCCTGCCGGGTCATGGCTCTGTATCTTACCCTTTTCCGTGGGAAGTTGGGTTCTCGCAGATGTAGTCTGGCTTGTGTACTGTATCTTCTGGTCACTCTTTTAGGAATAGTTGTATTTGCTCTATTTTGAAAATATATATGGTTTAGGGAGGAGATTTTTGCCACCCTACTCACGCTACCATCTTCAACCTCCTCCTCATGTGCTTTCTGATACGGTGAAATATGAAGTATACAGCACCACCTATGAAGTGTTTTGCCTAAAAATATTTGACTTTTAGTTGAAAGGAAGGCAAAGGGAATGGAGAAACAACTCATACTGCCCTATGAGGAAGCAAGCAGACAGATTCAGATGGTGGAACTTCAGCAAGTGAATGGTAAGGTAGTTCAAGGTTGAAGAAACATATAATAAAATAACAAACCAGCTATAAAGATATTTTGAGGACCATTGAAAAATCTTGAATATATGATCTTTATTGTATAAGTGACTTCAGCATTTTGCCTGTAGCTGGGGTGGTGTGGAGAGGTGTGGTTTTACCTACAGGATCCATGATATTTTTTTATATACCATCAGCACTGCCTTTTGTCTCTGATGTGGTCATGAAAAGAGGAAATACAATGATTTTTAGAGTGAGGACCTAATTAACAACATGCTCCCTGGTTCTTAAACAAGAAAGAAATACTGCCTTTAAAACACAAAGTATTATAAGTACATCATAAAAAACTCCCACTCCCAAGCATTAACCACTCTTAGCAGTTTGCTGTGAATAAAGTATTTCCTGAATTATTTAAGTGTACATATATGAATGTGTATTCAGATTTTTTTTAATTTATAAAATAAAATTACACTATGAATGTTGTTCTGCAACTTGCTTTCTTCTCCCCAGTATATCCCAATATATTATATATATATATATATACTTATAAATCTACTTCCTTCTTACTGATGGCCGCATAGTATCTTCAGTGTAGATCCATATAACATTTTTAACTCTATTGTTAGGCACCTATGTTGTCAACTTTCATTATCACAAGTATTACAAATATTCAGCAATAAGCCTTCTTTATTGATATATTTTTGCAGATCTGTGCCAATATTTCTGTGCACAAAATTCTTAGAAATGACCTTGCTCAATCGGGACATTTTGTATATGAGACCAAATTGACCTCTAAGATGTTTATACCAATTTACCTCCACACAGACATAGATGTGCGTGTTCAAACCATACTCTTATGGTAAGACCTTCATATTTGGCTCTCCACTTAACATAAAGCTGATGCATTTTCAGTCATTCAGAAACTACAATTGCCTTTGTTTTGACTGACCTTGTGATTTAAATCTTACTGGTGCCATGAAAGGCCAGGTGTAAATTGGTCAGTTAATGAAGTTTCTATAACTTGTTTATTCCTTTAACATGTCAATGATCTTTTGGGTCTGTAAGTCTTTTATTGTATTGTTTTTTTTTTAGTAACAACAATACGAATAGCAAACATATTCATCAAACTTCATCATAATGACTTTATTTCAAGGCTTGAGTCCTGCCATAAATCATTATGTATGGATTCCCCAGGTCATGCCTTTGGTTGGAAGGCAACACATGATACATGGAAAACACCTCCATTCTCTTTTACTACTATCTGTTTCAGCATAAAACCTCCACAGTACAATATCTTGGTGGTCAGTCACATTGTATATTCATGTTTTAGTTATTTAACTCACACAGGGTACAATTTTAGCAGTGCTATCTACTCTCCAAATCTTTTATTTCATTACATATTCAAAAGTCTGTATCCCTCAACTGTCTTGGGTATTTTAAATTTCAACCCTGGAACCCTAAGTCTTGGGCTTTCTGAATTTATATCACGTGGGTATGGAATCAACCCCCAGGTGACTTTAAGAAAGCTACTTTTCTGCCAGGTCCTACACAAATTGTCGATTTTCTACATTTATCTTGTTTTTAGTTTTAAAACAACTCTACTGTGACTTCTATAAAGGGCATTACATAATTGCATTTGTTGTCACCAAATAAATGCTCTTTTCGAGTTAGAGAGGGGTCAGTTTGGGGAGGAGTGGCAGCAGTGCATAGAGGTATCCATGCTTCTAGGCTGAATGCTCCAAGTGTGAGGGTGTGTCTCCGCATGAAGGGGAAGTGGCTAGCTTCTGAGGTCCAGAAAAGACTCCCAGACTCAGCGGTGAGAAACCTATAAGATCCTATAAGATCAGAGTGTGCTGTCTTCTGAAGGGTGGTCAACCATCCTGGTTTGCCTGAATGGGTGTCCCAGATTTACCACTGAAAGCCCTTCATTCTGGAAAACCTCTTAGCTCCTGGGATCCCTTGGCCACCCTAGCAGTACAAACAGCCTCAGCTACATCTATTACTTTATCATTTTGTAGAAATGACAAAATGGATATAAAAATTGTGGCAGTTTTAACATTTACATATAACAAAATGACCCACTTAAAACACCCCCAAATTATTCATTATAACTGTGCTATTCACACGATAATTTCAGAATTTTTAACAATATCAGTTTACACATAGCAGTTCAGTAATGGCCCATGTTAAAAACTGTAAGGCTGTAAGGTGAACATCTTCCTCTTTTTTTTTTTTGGAAGAAAATTTGATTTTAAATACTCATTTATTTCTAAATGTCACAGTTCTTGGTCGTCAAGCAGAATCTCTCTCTAAATAGGGAATAACTTCCTAAGTTTAAGAGCAATGTTAAAAACTCAAAAGAAAGCAGCAGCAGGTTTAACAACATTAAAATGTTTAAAATCTATATGAGTCTATAAACAAAAAATTTTTTTTAAACTACAATCTGGAAAAGGGGACTGTAGAACAAATATGATAAATGGTAAATAACTTTACCAAATAAAGGCTTAATATAGAGAAGCAAGAAAGACATCAAGAATCAAATAGAACAATGAGCAAAAAATATGAAAAAGAAAAAAAACTAATCACTAGGCAAAAAATCCACTTAACCTCAATTATATGCAAATTATGCAGTAACATACTGTTTTACATAATTCAAATAGTGTACAATATTTTTAATTTATTATTATAAGGAATTCTGATTAAAGTACAGTAAGATGAATTTTTGCTCACTTTGGTGAATATGTACATTTTTAACTTTCTGAAATTATTTCAATCAACGTATACCAATAATCTGAAAAGAAGTGATATTGATATAAGAGTAACTTTAGATTGATTGTATCCTTACAGTGTCTAACGTGTTGGATCCACTGGCTGAATAGATTCAGATTCATTGTTTTTCTTTTTTAGGCATGGGTACTATAATGAGGTGTTGTATACTTCATTTTGCATCATCTCAAGGGGCACAACATATCTGGTTTCTCATCCTTAGTAATGATAAATAACGCAGAGTAAGCCACTCAGCCTTTATACCTAGAATGTAACTCTATTTCTTTTTGATGCATGTAAAATAATCAGAATCAGATAAAAATAACCCTAGAAAGAAACAATAAACATAAGCTCTATTTGTAAAATATGAAGGAGAGTGGTTTTTTCTAATGTATATTGTAAAAAAGAAACTTATGTTAAGTGTGTAGTTGGTTATATATACCTTTTGAATACTTCAACTTGCAAAGTAGTTGGTTCAAATATGATACAATTAGAATGCTTTCAGGGAAGCCTTCTTTCAGTTCTCTGAACCACACAGAAGAACCAGCTTCAAAATGGGAGTCCAGGATGCTCCTAAAACAGAACTATACTGCGATGTCCTTTTGATCTGATTGTCAGCCCAGGAATTTTCCAACATCAAACTCTACCACTCGGTCTAAGGAAGAATACTGTTCGTATTTTCAGTTTATTCTCATTTACTATCAGAGAATGGAATACATTTTTTTTGGCTCCCAGGTCACCCTCTCCAGTCTTTGTACCACATGAAATAAGTTTTTTGCCTCCGCTTAGAACAGCAAGATAGGACATACCCACACATGAAGTGATAAAGTTTAATGGATTCCTCTTGGGAAAGGGGCACTGTCCCGCAGAGATGTGATTTTAAAAGAGTACTTGAAGATACGTATTTACCATCAAGGAGAGTACAATTATAATACAGTAACTTTAGGGCTACCATGCTACACAGATTCCACACTCCTTACTGAAATGTGGCATTCATGAGTATCAACAAAAGCTTGCTAGTTGGCATACAATGGATGGAATTTGGGGATTGTCAAATAATTATATGGCACAAGATGATTAAAACATAGTCAGGAATTTTAAGTTGTTTGATACGCGCCTACTTTGTAATTTGGAGGTTATAACCTCAGTCTTACAGTCTACTCCCAGCACCCTCCACGGCCTGTCCTTCCCCTACTAATACTGTATATTAAAGAAACCGAAAGTCCCATGAGCTTAGTCATTAATATTTCACAGGAAGAATCCTATCCTTCTGTATGAGTGTAATGAAAACATCCTGAGAATACCTACAGTTAAATGTAAACAATTTTTTTCTTTCTTGCATAAAATTAACCTGAGTATAGTATTATTTATTTGAAAATAAAAGAAATTCTCTATTGGAGTCGTTAGAGGTTTGTAACTTTATAACAGACTTAACTTGTTTTAATATTTTTTCCTGAAGCTTAAATCATCACCTTAACAAGAGTGATTCAGTGTAATATCAAAAATCCCATCTGAATATTTTATGAAACTTGAGAAGCTGACTCAAAAACTCAACTGAAAGATCCAATGTACAAGAGCGCCCAGGAAATTTTTTAAAGAGCAATGAGGGAAGACTTGATTTTTTTTTTTTAGTTTAAATGCATTTTATTTTTAGACAACCTACATCACATGTTTTTTCTTTAAAAACATTATAAGAGCCTGTGCTCCAAATAAGGTCAAAATAAATGAAGAGCTCAGATGATATCAGTGCCATTTGTCTAAGGCCTGGTGTGTGGAGGAAAAGCAGCAGACAATTATGACGACAGGTGACAGATAGTCAAATTTGTTAACATTTCTCCATTGCTAAACCATCCTTAAAGAAAATCATATATGGGGTTACACCACCCTCACAGTAGTCCAGCAGAGCGACCATGCCATCTGGACTTGTGTTTTCATCAATAAAGAACTCGTAGTTTTTGAAACTAGCAAGGATGTGCTTGATTTGTACTGCAGCTCCTGTCATAAAAGTTTTTATTCTTTCTGGTGTCTGTTTTTCAAGTTTGCCTTTCGTTGATTTCATATCATCTTTCTTGTACTTTTTGCAGGCCTCTTCGGTGAAGCTGGTTCACTGCAAGTGATGGTTCAGGACAGTGGCAGCACCATGATTCCTGTGCTTTGGTACCTTCGCTCGCAGCCTTCAGCAGCAGCATTTCCACCAATGAGTGAGTCATCAGCATTACTCTCTATCCTGCTCACCACCTTCCCCTCCACCTCAAGGCACAGCCAGTCTGCGATCTGCCGGCTCTTGTAGATGTCAGAGAACATCTCCCTGGCTGATGAGGTCCCGACAGATGATCATCACGGCGGCTGGTGGGAGAGGACGGCCTCGCGGGCTTAGCGGGAGCCGGGAGCTACGGGAGCTAAGGGCGTGTTGCAGCGGGAGCGGCGCTTGGGGTGCGGGGTGGGGGTTGGAGCTGAAAAGAAGACGACTTTTTATAGAGCAAAAGATACTATAAAGGTATCAAAATTTAAATTATGGGGTACTTAACAGCACTCAAATTCACAGGCAGAGAAAGTAGAGTGGTGGTTGCCAGGGCCGGATGGAGGGAGGACTGGGCAGTTATTCTTCAATATGTATAGAGTTCTAGTTTAGTTCTAGTTTTGCAAGATGAGAAAATTCTAGAGCTGGATGGTGGTGATGATCACACAACACTGTGAAAGTACTTGATGTAAATAGGTACTTGATGGCACTGACTTAAAAATGGTTAAGTAGTGTTTTATGTATATTTTACACAATTAAAAAATTTTTTAAATATTAACAAAAACCATGTGATACTATCACAAGGAAATTACAGCAATGGAAGCATGTATATTAGGCCATGTCTTCCTATATATTAATCTTCATACTGCTTCTTTCTCATGTCTGGGCTTCCCCCAAGCTCCACGCAGCCCAATCTGCCACAGACACGTAGAACGTTGTCGAAGGTACAAACTGGGTTTAAAAGGCCAGGGGCAGATTGCTTTGACAGCAGCCTGGTATAGCTCTTGAGAAGTGTTCTGTTTCTCTGGGCCTCAGTCAAAGCTGGCCCGCTTTTTTCTCCAAGACATCCTGTAAAGTACTGTATCTGTCAGGTTCACAGAGAGGCCCAAGGTGAACAGACTTGTCTTTCATCAGAGCAAGTATCCAGCGTACCAGATAACT
>JAVSCE010004007.1:0-35664 GCA_032199065.1 Smutsia gigantea | reverse complement strand
AGTTGGGAGCATCATTTATTTTTATTTATTTTGTGCTTTTTACAATAAGCCTTACTTTTATCCATAAGAAGAAACAAATGTTCATTATAAAAATTTCAGAAATTTGCAAAACTAAAATTTTATAATTTAACAAAAGAAAATGAATTTATTAGTAATATTTTTGAGTATACATAATCCTACTGACTAGAAATCCTACTGACTGCTCATAGCTTTTATATATATATATATATATATATATATATCATCTCCGATTTAAAAAAAATCCATCCCTGATAATTCTATATATGAAATTTTTGCAGGGCTGCTTCTGCTATTGTTCCTGTCTGTTCTTGCACATGGTGCCCTGTTTCCTTGTGTGCTTACTTTTTAATGTGTATTACTCACCATCACTGAAAAACTATTTACAGGAATAGATGCCAACGTATTTCCCAAAAGAAGATTTACATTCGCTTTCAGCTAGGCACCGAGGAGACATTACCAGTATAGGATCATGTTCATTTAAATTCATGGCTTGAAGATTTTGAGACCATCCAGGTGAAATGAATTTGGGCTGCAAATCCATGTGAAGATCAACTGATAGTTACAACTACTCAGAAATCAGAGGCCGTCCCCTTTTACTCCCCCCACCAAGCCCTTTGGGGTTCTGTGTTTGGGGAAGAATCACTTAATAAATTTACTATTTTGGATGACCCTAGAGCTTTGACTTTAAAACTCCTTCTTCTCTCAAAAGGGGGTCAAAAGCAAAGATCAAAACACCAGATTATGGGTTTGAGACAGAAGTGCCTGCGGTGTCCCACTGATTTCTCTGGATTCACCCCTTACTTAAAATTTTGGTCTGGTATCCCCTTACTATCTTTTCAGCTCTTTCAACATTTAAGGAGATGTTTTTATTTTTATACTATTCCAGCATTTTTAGTCATTTTCAGTGAGAACATTGGGTCAATAAACTAGCTTGCCATATTTTCAGAAACAGACTCCTACATCTTTGTAAAGGCAGTCACTTAACAGCAGCTTTGGGCAACTCAAATTTTTCCTTTGTTCCTCTAGGAAAAGGGAAACTGAAAGGTACCTTCAAAGTTCAAAGCTTCCTAAAGCCAAGAGAGGCAGGCAAAGGCTGGCCTGCTCATTTTATCAACCTTCACAAAATGGTCCCCAGTTTAGCACAGCAGCCTTGCTCCATTTACTAGAGCCTCATCCAAATCTGACTTCCGCTCATTTCCAGCTTCAAAGAACTCCCTGTTTTGGTGCCCATACCACTCATTTAACCCAAACAGCAAATTTACTTACTCTTTGTGTTCTAGTCGAATGATGTCTCCATGTCTTACAAACTCCACTGGGAATGAAGGGTCTAGGGGATCTGCCGAGAAGAACAAGCACTGATACCTGAAATCATTCACACTCCTCAGGCTCATAGTAATTGAGGGCCTACAGGCAAACAGCTAGAGCCCAACATGTGCTAGAGGTACTGACAAAGTGCTGTGAGAGTGCAGAGGCCCCCACCCCCCAAGTCTCAGAGGATCAGAGAAGGGTATCTGGAGATGCTTGAGAAGACTCTTCAAGGACAAGGAGAATTTTGTCAGGATTTTGTCAGGTGAACAAGAGGGGAAAGACATGGAGGGATGAAAGAACAAAACTCATTTGATCAATGGCAAATAGTTTCATAAGGTTAGGGTGGGTGGGCAAAAAGAAGAGTAGGAATAGATGAGGGTGTGAATAAGCAGGGCCAGACTGTGTATGCCAGGAAAGGTGGCTTTTATCATATACGCACTGAAGCCCCCACTGTAAGATTCTTAAGCTGAGAAACCAGATAAGATTTTCCTTTTAGTAATAAAAAGAGTCTTCCAAAAACTCATTCCATGTATATGACAAATTGCCCAGCTCTTCACAAATCAAATGTTAAACCCTACATATTTTGCTCGTGACGATCTTGTCTCTGGCAATACACTTGCTAAGTGTGAAGGTGAAGAAAATGATGAAATGATGAAAGAAAGGGACTACTTCTGTATCATCTAGAAGCCAAGGCCATCAGGATCTAGAAGGGTGATAACAATGAAAAAGGAATCAACAATAATCATAATAACACAGAAGGATCCTTGCAAATTTCTGTCCCAGTGACCCAACAATCAAGGTCAGGAAAGAGAAATTTGCCAGCACAAATCACTGGCTCTCAAGAGGATTAGGGAATTCAATCACAGAGATGCCCATTCCTAAGTGGGCTTTTAAGGTCTCTTAAAAAGATCAATTAACAATTTGACAACTGAATAAGTCAATGGGAGAGGGAAGTTTTATTTCATATGGATTTGGGGAGAGGGGCATTTATAGCCATCAAGAACACAAAGATCTTAGTTCCCACTTCCCAAAGTGCTTGCAGCTATCTGCCTTCATAAAAATCCTTAGTTGCTTGGGTGAAGAGCAACAACCACCTTAACCTAGAAGCCACGATGGAATAACAGATGAGGGATGTTCAAAGATTTGGCCCATGCCCACACAACTTTAGAAGTAAAGCTGGTCTTCCCTCATAACCCCTCACTGTGATAGACCAGTTAAATTTGGCCTGTTGGATCAAAACACAATCAACACCAGTATTAAAAGGTATAGAAATAGACCCTGCCCAATGGTGTCATCATTTATATTTACTGAGGAGCAAGACAGCAGTTGTGTATGCCACATTTCTAGTCTAAGAACCATGGCAATAAGAGGAGGTAAAAGGCATAAAGAAGGTGAATTTAGGTGAGCAGCTCATTTCACCACAAAGGCTCAGGAGCAGCTGACTTGAGAGAGGCTGAGCCAGGGGTTGATGGCTGAGGAGTCACAGAGAATGAGAATACCTATGGCCAGAGACAAGCAGCAGGGGATCAGAAAGTGAGCAGGAGACGCCCTCTGTTCTTCTCTCAGCTGCTACAGAAGGCACAGCCTGCAGTAGCTAGCAAACTCTCTAACCAAAGAAAGGAAGATTCAGCTATACAGCCCATGTCACAAAGCCCTTATAGCCTGATAAGTGTGCTTCAGAGCAGTCTTGTCCAGGCCAGCAGGGGGCAGACCAGTGGGTATAAGTGAGGTCCAAGGCACCAGCCTAGACAAGTCCAGCCAAAGGGCTGGCAGACCCTCAGATCCACAACTGACTGGCCCAGTTCAGGGATGACCAGTGGGCAGGAGCACTCTGTTACATTAAGACAAGTTGAGACAGGAAAAAGATGGCAGTGTGAGAAGTGAGGGAGAAACCTCCTCCCAAAACCATACATAACAGGAAAATACAGCAAATACAACTAATCCCGAAAGAGCAACTCGAAGACTTACAGACCAGACTTACTACATCTGGGGAAAATAGAAGACCTCGCAGAAAAGGGTAAAGTAGCACCATGCTCCGTCAGGACCCAAGCACTTCCCCCACCCCAGCTCACAGGTGGGATGAAGAGACAAGGAATCAGGAGGGAGTGGAAGCCCAGGACTGCTAAACACCCAACTCTGGAGATCTGCTCCAGGAGCAGGAACCCACATTACATGGTGCTCTGGAGATCAGTGGGGTTGGAAAGCAAAGACAGGCAGAATACTTGGAGAGACAGAGGTTCTAGCCACTTGTGGGAAACAAGTACCCACAACTGGTCGTGTCAGGACAGAAGAAAGGCAGGTGGCTCGACAGACTTCTCAACAGTGAGAGGGGAGCTATAGGGGTGAAGATTACACAGAGCTCACTGCTCAGGAGAAAGGGCAGGTAGACAAAACCCTCCCAGCACACTCAGCCCAGCAGGTTGGGAACTCTCAGGAGCTTCAGATGCTCCATCACCCCAGCTGGCAATGCAGCACCGAGGCCCCGCAGTGTGATACACAGCCTGCCAGTCCGTCCTCCCAGCAGGCACCGGTCTGCACACCTGCTGCCTTAGCCATTGTGCCAGGCCAGCCAGAGGTTGGTCCTGCCTACGGAAGCTACAGAGGCATTGCACAGAGGCTCCTTCCTGCACCCATGGCTCACAGGGCCTTGCACTGGAGTAAAGCACTACAGCCAGGAAGCAGGAAAGAGCTCTTTCCTCCCCACAGGTGCCGGATCCACTTGCCTGTGACCCCCATCATTGCTACAGGTGCTCGGCAGCTCCAGAGAGTACGGCTTCTGGGAAATAGAAGGTGCTGCCTACACAAAGTTATTCCATAGGAAATACTAAAAAAATGAAACAGCAAAAAAATTTTGTACAAACAAAAATACAACAGAAGAAACCAGAAAGAGGGCTAAGTGAAACTGAAATCACCAACCTTCTTGAAAAAGATTTCAAAATAAAAACTATAAACACGCTCATGGAGCTACAAAAAAAACTATTTAAGATCCCAGGGATGACTACAAGAAAGAGATAGAAACTTTGAAAAATATAGCATCTGAAATGAAACATACAATGGAGGGATTTAGAAGCAGATTAGATGAGGTAGAGGAAACAGAAAATGAAACATAAATTAGAGAACTGGAAAAAAAGAAGCTGAAGTACAGAGAGAAAAAGGGATCTCTAGAAATGAAAGAATAAGAGAACTGTGAGACCAATCCTAATGGAACAATATTCCCAGTATAAAGGTATCAGAGGAAGAAGACGAGAGAAAAAGGGATAGAAAATCTCTTTGAGGAAATAATTGCTGAAAACTTCACCAAACTGTGGAAGGAAATAGTCTCTTAGGTCATGGAAGTGCAGAGATCTCCCCACACAAGGGACCGTAGGAAGACAATACCAAATAATATAATAATTAAAATGGCAAAGATAAAGGACAAGAACAGAGTATTACAAGCAGTCAGAGAGAGAAAAAAGATCACATACAAAGGAAAGCCCAATAGGCTATCATCAGACTTCTCAGCAGAAACCTTACAGGACAGAAGAGAGTGGCATGATATATTTAATGCAATGAAACAGAAGGGCCTCAAACCAAGAATACACTACCCAGCAAGATTATCATTTAAATTTGAAGCAGGGATGAAACAATTTCCAGATAAGCAAAAGTTAAGGGAATTTACCTTCCACAAACAATCTCTATAGTGTATTTTGGAGGGACTGCTATAGATGGAAGTGCTCCTAAGGCTAAATAGCTGACACCAGAGAAAATAAAACCACAGTAAAGGAAGTAGACCAATTAATTACTAAGGAAATGCAAAATTAAATCAACTACCCACAAAGTCAGTCAAGGGATACACAAAGAGCACAGAATAAGATACCTAACATATGAAGAGTAGAGAAGGAAGAAAAAGAAGGGAGAGAAAAAAAAACTTTACATTGTGTTTGAAACAGAATAATAAGCAAGTTAGGTTAGACTGTTAAGAAGCTGCCCTTGAACCATTGGTTACCATGAATCTAAAGCCTGCAATGGCAATAAGTACATACCTATCGATAATCACCCTAAATGTAAATGAACTGAATGAACCAATCAAAAGACATAGAACTAGAGAATGGATAAAAAAACAAGACCCATCTATATGCTGCCCACAGGAGACTCACTTCAAACCCAAAGACATACACAGACTAAAAGTGAAGGGATAGAAAAAGATATTTCATGAATATAAGGGAGGAAAAAGCAGGATTGGCAGTACTTGTATCAGACAAAATAGACTTCAACACAAAGAAAGTAACAAGAGACAAAGAAGGACATTACATAACGATAAAGGGGTCAGTCCAACAAGAGGATATAACCATTATAATATCTATGCACCCAACATAGGAGCACCAAATTATGTGAAACAAATACTAACAGAATTAAGGGGGGAAATAGAATGCAATGCATTCATTTTAGGAGACTTCAACACACCACTCACTCCAAAGGACAGATCAACAAGACAGAAAATAAGGAAGGAGAAAGAGGCACTGAACAACACATTAGACCAGATTGACCTAACAGACATCTACAGAATACTCCACCCAAAAGCAGCAGGATACACATTCTTCTCAAGTGCACATGGAATTTTTCAGAATAGATCACATACTAGGGCACAAAAAGAGCCTCAGTAAATTCAGAAGGATTGAAATAGTACCAACCAGCTTCTCAGACCACAAAGGTATGAAACTAGAAATAAATTATGCAAAGAAAACAAAAAAGCCCACAAACACATGGAGGCTTAACAACATGCTCCTAAATAACTAATGGACGAAAGACCAAATAAAAACAGAGATCAAGCAATAGATGGAGACAAATGAAAACAACTGAACACCCTCAAACCTGTGGCATGCAGTGAAGGCCATTCTAAGAGGAAAGTATATTGCAATACAGGCTTACCTCAAGAAAGAACAATCACAAATGAACACTCTAAACTCACAATTAATGAAACTAGAAAAAGAAGAACAAATAAGGACAAAAGTCAGCAGAAGGAGGGACATAATAAAGATCAGAGAAGAAATAAATAAAATGGAGAAGAATAAAACAAAAGAAATAATCAATGAAATCAGGAGGTGGTTCTTCAAGAAAATAAACAAAATAGATAAACCCCTAGCCAGACTTATCAGGAAAAAAAGGAGAGTGTACACACACAAACAGAACCAGAAATGAGAAAGGAAAAATTACCGCAGACACCACTGAAATACAAAGAATTATTAGAGAATATTATGAAGAATTCTATGCTAACAAATTGGATAACGTAGAAGAAATGGACAACTTTCTAGAAAAATAAAACCTTCCAAAACTGACCCAGGTAGAAACAGAAAATCTGAATAGACCAATTACCAGCAATGAAACTGAAGTGCTAATCAAAAAACTACCTAAGAACCAAACTCCTGAACCAGATGGTTTCACCACTGAATTTTATCAAGCATTTAGAGAAGACCTAATACCCATCCTCCTTAAAGTTTTACAAAAAGTAGGAGGAAATACTCCCAAACTCATTTTAGGAGGCCAGCATCACTCTAATACCAAAACAAAGACATCACAAAAAAAATAATAAAACTACAGACCAATATCCTTGATGAACATAGATGCAAAAATCCTAAAAAAAAATTAGCAAACCGAATTAAAAAATGCATCAAAAAGATCATCCATCATGATCAAGTGGGAGTTATTTCACAGAGGCAAGGATGGTACAATATTCAAAAATCCATCAACATCATACACACATCAACAAAAAGAAGGACAAAAATCACATGATCAACTCAATAGATGCTAAAAAAGCATTTGACAAAATTCAACACCCATTCATGATAAAAACTCTCAACAAAATGGGTATAGAGGGCAAGTACCTCAATATAATAAAGGCCATATATGACAAACCCACAGCCAATATCATACTCAACAGCAAAAAGCTACAAGCTTTTCCTCTAAGACAGGGAACAAGACAAGGATGCCCACTCTCACCACTTCTATTCAACACAGTACTGGAGGTCCTAGCCACAACAATCAGACAACACAAAGAAATAAAAGGCATCCAGATTGGTAAGGAAGAAGTTAAACTGTTATTCTTTGCAGATGACATGATATTTACATAAAAAACCTTAAAAAACCCACCCAAAAACTATTAGAACTAATAACTGAATTCACCAAAGTTGCAGGGTACAAAATTAATACACAGAAATCTGTTGTATTCCTATATACTAGTGAATGAACTAGCAGAAAGAGAAATCAAGAAAACAAAACCATTTATAATTGCATCAAAAAGAATAAAATACCTAAATAAACCTAACCAAGGAGGTGAAAGATCTACACCCTGAAAACTACAAGACACTCATGAGAAAAATTAAAGAAGACACCAATAAATGGAAATACACCCATGCTCATGGATAAAAAGAATTAATATTGTCAAAATGGCCAACCTGCCTAAAGTAATCTACAGAGTCAATGCAATCCCTGTCAAAATACCAATAGCATTCTTCAACGAACCAGAACAAATAGTTCTAAGATTCATATAGAACCACAAAAGATCCTGAATATCCAAAGCAATCCTGAGAAGAAATAACAAAGCTGGGTGATTACACTCCCTAACTTCAAGCTCTACTACAATGCCACAGTAATCCAAACAATTTGGTACTGGCACAGGAACAAACCCATAGATCAATGGAAGAGAATAGAGAGCCCAGATATAAACCCACACATATATGCCCAATTAATATATAATAAAGAAGGCATGGATATACAATGGGGAAATGACATCGTCTTCAACAAATGGTATTGGCAAAACTGGATGGCTACAGATAAGAGAATGAAACTGGATTACTGTCTAACTCCATACACAAAAGTAAACTCGAAATGGATCAAAGACCTGAATGTAAGTCATGAAACCATAAAACTCTTAGAAGACAACACAGGCAAAAATCTCCTCAATATAAGCATGAGCAACTTTTTCCTAAACACATCTCCACAGGCAGGGAAACAAAAGCAAAAATGAACAAATGGGACTACATCAAACTAAAAAGCTTCTGTACAGCAAAGGATACCATCAGCAGAACAAAAAGGTATCCTATAGTATGGAAGAATATATTTGTAAATTACTTACCCAATAAGGGGTTAACATCTAAAATATATAAAGAGCTCACATGCCTCAACACCCAAAAAACAAACAACCCAATTAAAAAATAGGCAGAGGATTTGAACAGACAGTTCTCCAAAGAAGAAATTCAGATGGCCAACGTACACATGAAAAGATGTTTCACATCACTAATCATCAGGGAAATGCAAATTAAAACCGCAATGAGATATCACCTCACACCAGTTAGGATGGCCAACATCCAAAAAAGAAACAACAAATGCTGGCAAGGATACAGAGAAAGGGGAACCCTCCTACACTGTTGGTGAGAATGTAAATTAGTTCAACCATTCTGGAAAGCAATATGGAGTTTCCTCAAGAAACTAAAAATAGAAGTACCATTTGACCCACTCCTAGGAACTTACCCGAAGAAAACAAGATCCCTTATTCAAAAAGACATATGCACTAAAGAATCCACTCTAAAACTACTAGATCTAATATCTGAATTCAGCAAAGTTGCAGAATACAAAATTAATACACAGAAATCTGTTGCATTCCTATACACTAATGATGAACTAGCAGAAAGAGAAATCAGGAAAACAATACCATTCATAATTGCATCAAAAAGAATAAAATACCTAGGAATAAACCTAACCAAGGAAGTGAAAGACCTATACTCTGAAAACTACAAGACACTCATAAGAGAAATTCAAGAAGATACCAATAAATAGAAACACATACCCTGCTCATGGATAGGAAGAATTAATATTGTCAAAATGGCCATCCTGCCTAAAGCAATCTACAGATTCAATGCAATCCCTATCAAAATACCAACAGCATTCTTCAACGAACTAGAGCAAATAGTTCCAAAATTCATATGGAACTACAAAAGACCCCGAATAGCCAAAGCAATTCTGAGAAGGAAGAATAAAGCGGGGAGGATTACACTTCCTGACTTCAAGCTCTACTACAAAGCCACAGTAATCAAGACAATTTGGTCCTGGCACAAGAACAGACCCATAGACCAATGGAACAGACTAGAGAGCCCAGATATAAACCCAAGCATATATGGTCAATTAATATATGATAAAGGCACCAAGGATATACAATGGAAAAATGACAGCCTCTTCAACAGCTGGTGTTGGCAAAACTGGACAGCTACATGTAAGAGAATGAAACTGGATTACTGTCAAACCCCATACACAAAAGTAAACAAAATGGATCAAAGACCTGTATGTAAGTCATGAAACTGTAAAACTCTTAGAAGAATACATAGGCAAAAATCTCTTGAATATAAACATGAGCAACTTTTTCCTGAACGCATCTCCTTGGGCAAGGGAAACAAAATCAAAAATGAACAAATGGGACTACATCATGCTAAACAGCTCCTGTACAGCAAAGAACAACATCAGCAGAACAAAAAGGCATCCTACAGTATGGGAGAATATATTTGTAAATGACATATCCGATAAGAGGTTAACATCCAAAATATATAAAGAACTCACATGTCTCAAAACCCAAAAAGCAAATAAATAACCCTATTAAAAAATGGGTGGAGGATATGAACAGACACCCCTCCAAAGAAGAAATTCAGATGGCTAACAGGCACATGAAAAGATGCTCCACATCGCTAATTATCAGGGAAATGCAAATTAAAGCCACAATGAGATATCACCTCACATCAGTTAGGATGGCCAACACAGAAAAGACTAGCAACAACAAATGCTGGCGAGGATGCAGAGAAAAGGGAACCCTCCTACACTGCTGGTGGGAATGTAAACTAGTTCAACCATTGTGGAAAGCAGTATGGAGGTTCCTCAAAAAACTCAAAATAGAAATACCATTTGACCCAGGAATTCCACTCCTAGGAATTTGCCCTAAGAAAGCAGGATCCCAGTTTCAAAAAGACATATGCACCCCTATGTGATCTCAGCACTACTTACAATAGCCAAGAAATGGAAGCAACCTAAGTGTCCATCAGTAGATGAATGGATAAAGAAGATGTGGTACATATACACAATGGAATATTATTCAGCCATAAGAAGAAAACAAATCCTACCATTTGCAACAACATGGATGGAGCTGGAGGATATTATGCTCAGTGAAATAAGCCAGGCGGAGAAAGACAAGTGCCAAATGATTTCACTCATCTGCGGAGCATAAGAACAAAGCAAAAACTGAAGGAATAAAACAGCAGCAGACTCACAGAACCCAAGAATGGACTAACAGTTACCAAAGGGAAAGGGACTGGGGACTGTGGGTGGGAAGAGAAGGAGAAGGGGAATAAGGGGCATTATGATTAGCAGACATAATGCGTGTGTGGGGGGGTCACAGGGAAGGTATAGCACAGAGAAGACAAGTAGTGACGCTATAGCATCTTATTATGCTGATGGACAGTGACTGCAGTGGGGTTGAGGGACTTGATAATATGGGTAAATGATGAAACCACAAGGCTGCTCATGTGAAACCTTCCTAAGATTGTATATCAATCATACCTAATTGAAAGAAAAAAAGACAAGTTGAGCTGCCCCATATGCTGGGGTTTGCTCTAAAGTAGAAACAAGGCTTGGTGTGCTCTAAATTGGAAATGAGAGCAGTGGCTGTGTGCCCTCAATTGAGGCTACTCACTCGTCCCTTGCAGTAGGTCAGGTAACCTCTTCTGAATTGAGCTGAGGCTTGGCCCTGATCTCTGACTTCAATATGGCAGCTCTAAGAGTGAGATGGCTGTGTTGCTCACTGTCTACTGCCTGTGCCAACAACAGTGCTTGGAACACAGTAGTCCTCGAAAAATAACTGCTGAAAGAGTAACAGATCAGGAAAGATGTTGCCAAAGAACGCTCAGGAAAGGCCATCTCCATACCACTCTTTTGGAGACCTGAGAAATGTTAAGGAGTAGGTAGTAACACTGGAAGCATCAGCCTCCACCACATTACCTGAGTTTGTGTTATGTTTCTTGATAATCCACAGGTTGTTGTAGTCCTTGTGCAAGTAGGTGGTGATCTGGGTAGGGATGGGAGGCAGAACAGCATCACGGTCAGCACAGCTTGCCACAGGACACTCAACAACAAACTGACATTGCTTAAGCCTCTTTCAGAATCCCCAGCCATCAACCCGAGAGGCCATGTTTTCCAATAAGGTTCAGAAGTGGTATTAGTGGGATTTTTCTCCTTCCTTCTGTGTTTAGAAGGCTTTTCCCATAAGAGCCTTTTTGATTTGTCTCTTTGTATCTTTCCACATCTTGTTTTTAAAGTTCCAGTCTTCTAGAGGTAGGAATCATGATACTGTGTACAAGACAGTCTCCAGCACACAAAGAGGATTTAGTGCATTTTAGAAAGTAATTAAAAGACCATGCCTCAAACGTTCTAATGGAAAAATTCATGCCATTATATTTTCTAGAATATAGCCAAATGAAATAAAAAGCTCCATAAATATCTCACCTAGAAGCCTGAAATTTTAGCCCATAGCCATTTTGCATGCACTGATTTTTTTTAATTATGTGTGTATATGCACATGTAGTAATGCTGCAATTAATCTAAAAGCAAAAATATGGAAACATGTATACAAAAAATTTATAGAAAAAGTATAAATGTCCAATAATAGAGGAATAGTTAACATGATGGTATATCCACAGGATAAACTATTACACAGCCACAGAAAATGTTTCAAAGCCTCTTTTACCAGTGTAGGAAAAGGCTTATAAAATGCTGATGTTGAAAATGGCTACCATCTCTCACCAGGCACTGTTTCAAGCACTGGGCAAGTCTTATCTTCATGTTGTAAGCACTATGGTTATCCATACTTTGCTTACAAGGAAACAGAGATTAGTATTAGGCTCAAGGTCACACAGCTTATTTCTGGACACAGGATTCAAACAGAGGCAGCTAACTCCAATGCTCCCAGGATAGAGACCATATATACACAATTATGCCAATGATGTAAACAAGAACATAAATGCCCAGGAATAACATAAACATAGGCATTTCTCTTACAATGTAAGTTTTTATAACTCCAGTTGGACAAACCACAACTGACTAACTTGCAAAGAGATTTGGAATTAGCATTTAGGAAAAAAACCAAGCATGTATTATAGCTGCTTTGTTTTAGTAGATTTTGCTTTCTCAAAAAAAACTAGGGATAACAGTATTAAGAATATACAAGAAGCTAAGAAGTCTTGGTAGCCATAAGAAATTAAGCCCACACTCCTGAACAAAAGCTATATACCGTTCACCCACCCTGGATTTGCTCAAGCATGTTAACTTGTAGTACTGCTCATATATGCACTGTTTTTGTTTTTTATTTTCCTGTAATAATTATTATTAAGATTCCTATAAGAAAAATTACTTATTTATTGTGAGTACAGTAAATGGCCTCTTTTTCCCATTGAAACATTTGTTTTTACAATGGAGTTTTTTATAACATGAGCTCTCCTAGGAACACAGGTATCTTATTACAACAGAATGCTGAACATCAAACACCTGTGGGTAAACAATGACCTTCTGGAATTATGTGGAGCTTTTGTTTACTTTTTATAGTCTGTATTTTCCAATTTTATTTTGTAAATGTTATGATTCAAAAAACATTTAAAAACAGAGACCTAAAGTTGTTGACAAGACATTAAACCACAGGGAACAGAAGGCTACTAGAAGCTATTTAGCCCAAACACCCCAATTTACAGATGAAGAAACCAGCTGAGGAAGGCTCAGAATTCAGTGAATGACAAAACCAGCTCTTCTCTCCCTTGGCCCAGCATGCTTTCTCTGTACCCCCATCATGATTTCATGCTTCCACATATAGGCTGCAAGCGTACACCACTCACACTGGCTTAATAGGGCTTTTCAGTCCTTGGCCTTTTTGTCCCTTCACACAGTGTAGATGCTCCTGGTCACCACATCTATAATTCTGTTTTCTACATGACACCTTATTGCAAGTTATTACCATGGAAGGGCCAGCTGTGGTTTTCTGCCCTGGCTGTACATCAGATTCTTCTGGAGAGCTTAAAACCAAAACAAAAATTCACAGTGCATGGGCCCCATCTTAGAACAATTAAGCCAGAATCTCTGGGGTGGAACCCAGGCATCAGAATTTAAAAGCTCTCCAGTGGACTCTGAAGTGCAGCCAGGTTTAAGAACCACTGGGCTAGAGTTAAGTGGAGAATCAATAATGAGAATCTGATCCTAAAACCCAATATTCTGGGTCAGCTTTCTAGTAAACTAGTAAATAAGGAAGTAATAATAAAGTATTTTGAGAAGCAAAACTTTTTTGCAAAGTAAAGATACTGGTCATTTTGCAAAAAGAGAATTTTCACTTCTAAGCTTCTCAGAACAACAGCCTGCCCTGTAGCCCCCACTTCCTCACCTCTCACCTACTGCTTAAGTCACTGCACCTGGGACTTCTGCCCTTACCAGCCCACAGAAACTATCCTCGTCAGAGGTAGGAGGCCCCCTATATTGCTTTTCAAAGGCCTTGCCTTCTCTGAGGTCTTTGCAGTACCTGACCTGTGCCCACCTCCTCCTCCTGGAGCCTCTCTTCCCTGTATTCCCCTCCACTCCTTCCAAACTCCCGTTCCGCCTTCCTTCTCAGCCGCTTCTACTGGCACAGATCTTGGCATCTTTAATGCTGCCTTAAATGTTGCTGTTCCCCTGGGTGCCTTCACTGGCCCCCCCACCCTGCACACCCGTTCTGGGCACCGTCACCTATCCCACTGTGTCACTAACACCCATGTGCCACACACTCAGATCTCCTTCCTGAGACGAGTGCCAGACCTAAAATACACCAAGGGAACTCTATCATCTACAAAGCCACTCTTCCTCCTCCACTTCTGATCATGGTGACACAGCATTATCACCCATACACTTGGACCCCCCAACTACAGACCTAGACATAGCTCACCCCTGACATCACCATCCTGTTACCATCATCAGTTACTGGGCCCTGACACTTGACCTGTGAAGTGTTTCCCCAAATCAGTTCCCACCTCTACTCCCTGGTCTTTGCCTCTGTTCACCATCCTTTGTCATGATTTTTGCCTCCTAACTGGTTGCCTACCCCCAGTCTGCCCCTCCTTTCAATCCATCACACTCCTACTGGTGTGATCTTTCTAAGCTAGAAATCTAATCACATCCCGTTATCCCTTAATAACTTTCGGTACCTCCCCAGGGTCTACAGAACAAAGTCAAACCTACTGGAACATGTAAGGCTTCTCCACAACCTGGCCCCACCAACCTCTCCAGTATTCTGCTTCTCCCTTGCAGGCACGGTCCACCACAGCCACATCTAACACCCTGGAACATGGACACAGACGCGTCACTCACTCACTCAGATAACACTCCTAGCTAACCCCCGATGTGCACTTCACATGACTATCTCACTCTGACGCTCGCAACAACCCTATAATGGAGAGAGGTACTATTTATTTTTCCCAATTTAAAGATGAGGAAACTGAAGCACAAAACGGTAAGGCACTTGCTCAAAGTCCTCCTTGGGCAGAACCAGGTTGCAAACCCAGGTGATCTGGTCTGGTTCCCAGGTCTGCGTTTAAAACCATGACACGTGACTCATCTTCCACTTCGTGCCTGGTACAGTGCTAGGCCCTTGAGGCTTCCAGGAGCCAGCGATCCACAGCAAAGAAACAGGAAGAAGGGGCACTCGCAGTTCTCTGTGAACAGCATTACCACGCAGGCATTACCACAGGGTGCCGAGACAGCCTCTCAGACGAGGGACACCTAAGCCAGCACAGGAAGAGGTAGGTCATGTGGCCAGAGGGGAGCCCCACACTGAAGCCTCAGGGAGCCAGAGTTAGCCAGAGGAGAAGGGCACAGGTGGAAGAATGTGTCAGCCGGGCAAAACAGCGTGGGAGAAGGATGGGAAGCCAGAGAGAACGGTGGGTTCAGCCACAACAAACAGTTTGGTGTCACTGCTTAAGGCACACAAAATACAAGCACGCACAAGGCTCACTGACCTGCTGCTGGCGGGCGCCAACGCCCTCAGGGTAGAGGTGCCTGTGGGAGTGGAGGTAGCCAATGGCCATCCGCAGGTTCTTCACAGTGATCACAGAGCCGTAGGCCAGGTCTGGGAGGAAGGAGGAAAGCAGCGGGTGTGAGCTGGCACGGCACTGGAGGCTGGCCCTGACCGGGGGAGGCCTCTGAAACCACAGGACTCACTAACCCTCTAACAGACCCCACTGGGCCCAGGATGGCCTAAAGCAAGATGCACCGTTGCCTTCCTACTCCAGTGGAGTCACCTCCAGAGGGGGTTCACTACAGGTCTCACTTGTGCCCTCCCCTTCCTCCCTAAGGACTTCAGAAGAAGCTGGGTATTAACAATGTTACTATCAAAGCTCCGTTTGTAATAGCAAAGATTAGAAACCACTTGTCCTTTAGTCAAGGTCTATACATACATTCAATGTAATAAAGAAGGAAGAAGCATTTTGTCATCTAGAATGTTCTCCAAGATATAATGTTATGATAGACTTTTAAGATAGACTTCCCTACATACCCTTTTGTGCCTTTTGAATCTAATACCATAATCATCCTATGGTTTGGGGTGTTTTTTTTACTCTGAATTAAAAAAAAACAGAGTAAACAGCTTACCCAAGAGCAGCCCCTCTTCCCACAGTCCCTGGTTACTGAGAAGCCTCTTCCTTATTACTGTCCTTCTCAACCCCCTGTAAACTGACTGCCCAGCTAATTCCCACTGCACAGAACTGGGGCTGGGTCTCATTCCACAGTGATGGCCTATTCCCATCTCCCCTTTGGCCAACAGACCATAGCAGTTACAAGTGGAGCCAAAGGTGGAGGAGGCCTGGCTGTGGCCCTGGAAGAGCTCAGTCTTGGGGAAGGTGGCTTCACACACTGATGAGCACAGGACAGTGGGCAAATGCTCAGCAAAGGTGACAATGTATGACACGACGGGGAGCCCAGAGCAGGGTAGGATGAATTCTTGCCCAAAGAGGAAGAGGAAGAAGCAATCACAGCTGAGCTAGGTGTTATAAATAATGAGCATGAACTGCTGAACACCACAGCTGTTTTTCTAAGTTCTCATGCAGACCAACACAAGCAGGCCTGCCCACTGCTGAACGTCGTGACTTTGAGATGTGCTGTGCCCACTGCCCAACACTGCAGCCCCTCATGGACTGCTCCTTCACAGCGTCCTTCCCTAACTCCCTTCCTCCTGCATTCCACAGTGACCTGACCTCAGTTCTCTTCCTCTTTCAGAAAGTTTCCTTATGGTGCCAGCCACTACCATAGCATCAGCTACCCCCTGGAAAGCATCAACCACAGCCTCCTGGCCCCATTGCCCAGATTTCCCCAAGCATCTCAAAGTCAGCTTCTCTAATGTGGAACCCAGTATCTGCCTTTCCAAACCAACTTTTTTTTTTTGCCTGCTTTCCTATTTCTCATTCTTTCCATGGTGTTTTAGGCACTGTGCAAGGCACTGGAGACACTAAAGACATATTCCTTGCATCCAGGAAACAATCACCTGGGCTCAAGTCCTCAGTGACATCCTTCATCCTCTTCCCACGTCCAGTCTCCTTGGCATATGCTGTTTGCCTCACTCCGGCGGCTGCTGCCACCATACCAGCTCAAGTCCCTGCAATAGCTTTTCAGAGGATATCTCCTGCTTCTAATCCCATCGCCTCTCTGGCCATCCTACATGTGCCACCCGTGTCATCTCCCTACGGCACAGCCTTCCTGGCCTCCTCCTGGCTCAAAAGTTTCCATTGCCTGTTTAATGACATCAAAAACCTCATCCAAATGTTTTAAACTCTCATAATCTGAACTATTACCTTTTCAACCTTATGCTCTAGTACTTGTATGCATATAACCTATGCCTTAAGTTTTTGCCTTGATCTTGGCCTTGGTCATGCTGTCCCTTATACCCCATATGCCCTCTCCTCCCTCTCCAACTGTGGAAATCTACCCACTCTTCCAGGACCTGACCCCACAGCAGTGTACTCTATGTTCCTTTGATCCCCTTCCAACCCCCTGGCAGAAGTGATCTCCTGCTCTTCAATCCCCATAGCTCTCTGTTCCCTCTTTATATACTTAGCACATACAGTCACCCACTCTGTACTCTGGAGGGCATCTATCTATAGCCCCTAATAGGGCTAAACACTTGCTCAACTACTGTCTGTGAATAAGTGAATGGATATGAGTCACAGAATACTGTGGTGGAAACTGACCACTAGCCCTCAAGGGCCTTGTTCTTTCACCAGATTCTCTCTGGTTGGCCTTCCCACAGAGCTGGCTTGGATGATTCCAATGATTCTACAGTCACAGTGGAGAAGTTATTCCTTAGGGTCAAAGAGATTACTGCTCAAGATGTCTTCCTTTGCACTTCCCGAGTTCCAAGTAACTCTCAAGTGATCGTACCAGATCTACCTGGATCTTTCTCCCACCTTGCCATCTATAGGCTAAAACAACTCAAGTTATCCTACTGGTCCTTTCCAATTCAACTCCAAGGAAGGACTTCTGCCCTTCTGACACTCACGTTCAGGAATGGAAGCATTGTGAAGGCTGTTTCCTGAAAGCCTGGACTGGAAGGCAGAACTGAAGAAGCCATCACCAGGGCCACTGTGGGGAAAGAATGAACAGAAGAGAGTCAAGTTAATGGAGTAAAACTGTGATTTCCCAGGGGGCCTAGGAAGTATTCTGAGCAGTTATTTTAAAAGATGTACAACCAGAGTGGCAGTGTAGCTATCATGGGACAGACACAGGGGATGGAGTGAGAACACCTGTGATCCAAAAATCAACTTTGCCACTAACTAGCTAAGTGACCTTCAGAAGTACCTACCTTTGCTTAGCCTCATTTATAAATCAAGGGTTTGAAAAACATATCTAAAGAACTCAAAAATGATTATGATTATATGAGATAATATGTACCAAATGCTGAACACTTAGTAGCTCCTTGTTAAACAAGAGCTGCAACTGGCTTTACTGGATTATTATCCTCACTCTAACTGCACACTCTTATAGTGGCCCAACCCTGTAAAGCACAAGGGACTTTGCCTAGGGATATGGGGCTGTTTGGCCATTAGGAAATTCTCTTCCTTCAGGCCAGGGTGCTGGCCTTTCTGAGCCCTCTAGATACCCAAAAGACAGAACAAAGGAGGCACCAAATAGGAAAAAAAACCCTGGTCTCCCTCATCCTAGCCCAAGAAATCACACAGCCCTTCCATGGGTACAAAGGCAAAATGAACACCATAAATGAGAGGCTGGAAAGGCTCTGCTGTACCTTTTACTCAGCACCATGAAGTGAACAGCGTAGACGGCCGTGTAGAGAGCCAGGGGCAGCGCTACGAGGCACAGGATGTGAGCGGCCAGGTGTTTTCCCACGGCCACCTGCGAACACAGCCAGTGTGAGGGGCTGGGCATATGGGGCTTCATTATTCTTTATACCTTATGTGTGCGTTACATATATTGCATCTTTATGCATAAGTCATAATCATAAAAAATTGAAAAACTAATGGCCAACAAGAAAGAATATATGGAAACCCTGAGCCTTTCTTTCTGCAACACCCCACCATCCAAGCACTACAGGGGCTTGAACATGGGCCAGCCCTCTGCTGTCTGTCCAGGCCCCACTGAGGACCCCAGACTGTCACTATGCTTCCAACAAGACACTGCCTGCTCTTCAGCGCCATCCCTCTTTAGGCCCCTCTACATCCCAGTCACCCTGAACTCCTTGTACTTTCCCCATGCTTCCTGTACTGTGCCAAGCCCACCCACCACACGATAACTGATCCTTATCTTAACTTTAGGCCTCAACTTCCTCCCTGAAGCTTTCCTGGCCTACCTGAGGCTGGGCTAACGCCCTCCTCTAGGCTCTTACAGCACTCTTTGGCTGGATTGTCATGACCGGTTTACTTACTTCTCTCCCTCCATTGTCTCTAGAGAGCAGGATCTTTGTTTTATTCATCTGCATATTCTGTGTTTTACACTTAATGGATAGTCTGTCTATATTTTCTGAATGAATAAATGAACTTGTCGGTACTTCGGTTCAGAGGTGATGGCAAAACATTGTAGCAAAGGATTTCAGGCCTGGGATGAGCCTCCCCTAAGTCTGAGTCCTAGATCTATGTTTTACCACTTGTATAACCTTGAGAACATTATTACCTCTCTAGTTTCAATTTTCTTTTTTGTAAAGAGAAGGGAGTAACTACCTACCTCATAGGAGTCTTACAAGAAGCAAAAGAGGTAATGAAGGTAAAGCATTTTGCACAGTGCCTGGCACAGAATCAACTCCCTTAATAAAGACTGTAATAAACCCTACAGGCTCTTCCTGGCCTCCAAATCTGAAGACCCTGAGTCAGGAAAAGAAAACTGCAAGTTCAGAAAGTCATCCCACCCATTTTACCTAAGATCCCATGTGGTCAGTCTCCGCCATATGTTTGGCATCAGCCCAGCTGGACAGAATCTCCTGGCAGGTAGTTTGCAGAGCAGTTAAAAAATAATCACAGAAACAAGTACCAAAGGAGAATTCCAAGGAATGTTAGTTCATCCTCTCCCTTTATACCGTTCCAGGCTCCACCTGGGCCCACTCCCCACTGCTGTGCTGCCTACAGAGGGCAGCTGGGGCCAGCCCACCTTGGGCCCAGAACAGCCACTCCACTGCCTGCAGCAGAGGCAGAGAACGGCTGCTGGCTCTGCTGAGCAATACCTGGGAGCAAAGACATTTCTAGAAGCACTTGTGTTCTCACCACTGAAAGACTGAGGTCTCCAAACAGGTGCCAAAGTTCTGAAATGGTGTTCCACCCCACTTGCAGGATGATAAAGAGGCCAACAAACTTGACCCCTAAAGCACCAGCCAGATTAATGCCGGTCAGGCTGAGCCAGAACCACCAGGGGGCAGAGAAGGGCCTGAAAAAAACAAGACACAGAGTTCAGTTTGGCAGCTGGAACCAAACTCAGATGCAGGAGCAGCAGTGGGAAAGGGCAGAGGTCCTCTGACTGGGAGAGGCTGTGCTGTGCCCTCCGTCTTGAGGGCTCCTACCTCAGGGAACCCTGCATGGCTCCACAGAGGATATGGTCTGTGAGACGTGACACCACAGGAAGCACAGTGTGAGAGTGACTAGAGTATTTTTCTGGAGAGAGGGACCAAAGCTTTCCTAGCTAAGTACCGGGCTTCAAGTAAGCTGGAGGCTTACTCTTCAGTAGTGACCAGTCAAGCAGAAGTAAAAGGAAACTCCAGAGAAGCCGCCTGGATCCAGTCAGCCTGTCCTTTGGGTCACCTCCAGACTCCATAAACCCAGCAATTACTGGCCCTTACTATGTGTCAGGCACTGTTTTTAGCTCTTTACATGCATTAAGGCTAGCCTTCACTATAACCCCATGCAGGCAGATCCCATTATTACCCTCTTTTTACGCATGAGGAAATTGAGGTACAGAAAGGTTCAGAAATATAGCTAGTGAGTGGTGGAGTAGAGTTCTAACCCTGGCAGTCGGTTCCAAGGTTTGCTATATTTAAATCACCCAGTACTCTGTGCTGCAATTTTTGGATTTTCTGGCTCTCTCCCTGCCAGAGTGCATGCTCAGTAGCCAAGAATGACACACCTCTGTACCTCCAACTCCTAGCACAGTACCTGGCACATAGGACATACTCAAGAAATGGCAGGTGGAAGTGGATGTGGTAGAAGGAAAAAATAACCCAAAGTCCAGGGGAGCTGGTTGTCACTGGATCAGGCTTTAGTAGCTTAATGCAACTGAACGGGCTGGGCCATGGTGAAGCCAAGCTGACTTCTGGAAATCCTAGGCAGAGCTAGCTCTTTCAGTCTGCACAGACTGTTCTACTCTTTGAGAAGCCGGAGGATGATCTGGAAGGCTATTTTGGAGGAAGACCAGGCCCTCCAGAACAGCTTTAGAACTGACCAGGGCCTGCAGGGATCCTCTTGACTGTTGTAAACCATTCAAGCCAACCTTTCAACACACTATTCCCATCATTAGGTCAGGACTGGACACAACTACTGAGGGCAGGGAGACAAATAGGTCCCAAGTAGTATCTGTCCTGGTACCCTCCCTGCTAGGACAGAGAATGTGATCAAGTTGCCCTGGGATCTCTTAACCAGCACTGGTGCTAAGGGGTGGCTTACGAGATGGTGGGGTGGGGAAAGACATTAGGACCCTTCCGAAATATCCACAAACCCCTACCCAAATCCATCCCCCTTGTAAAAATAAGGGTAATACTCTTTAAAAAGTATTCTTAGTCTTGTAAAACAAAATAAAAGTACTATAGAAAACTTTTTAAAATCTATTTTTATGATATAAAATGGGCAATATAAGTTTTGAAAAAAAGTATGCTTGCCTTAAATTCAGCTTCAAGACAAGTCCTCGAGGCACCCGCCCTATCCCTGGCCATTATAGAAATTCTGGAGTTGCCCCAGCTTCTGACCACCCCTCCCAAAGATGGTGTTTCTGACCTGTCAGCACAGGAGTTGTACTTGACCGTGCTCAGCATGGCAGCCATGATGAAGAACATCAAGATGGGGTCAAGGAGGATGTACTGGGACAGAGTGAGGCATCCCGTGTCTGGAAGACATGAGCTCAGTGGTCAAAACGTGGAATCAGAGATTGGTCCTGAGAACCAAATACCCCAGCAATAAAAATAGTGCCCCTTGTGCTAAACTGCATGTAAGCATTGTGTAGTCAGGGCTAGATGGGCCTCTGAGTCATCAGGAGGTGGAAGGCCCCAGCTTTGGGGTACACCAAAGCCCAGTGATAGAAAGAGTATATCACACTGCTCTCAGGCCCTTGATGCAAGAAAGGATCATATCATTCAGTCAAATAGAACAGTGCTGAGATGAGGGTTTTCCTTATTTCCACCTTCCAACAGGAGTTCTGCCACCCTGCTAAGGTGCCCACAAACTAGCTATACCTGGGCTAGAGCTGCCATTTTACATGAAGTCTCTGTTTAGAGTTGATTCTCCATACAGGTGCTACAGTGTCATTTTTTTAACAAAAAAATTTTTATTACATCATGCCCCTGTTTAAAGCCTCCAATGTCTTCTCATCTCTTAACAAACTACTCATGACAGCCACTAAAGCATGCATGGTCTCCCTATCCAACTTCCTCTCCCAGCACCCTCTCACTTACTCCACTCTGGCCACAGTGGCCTTCTTGCTGTTTCCTGAATCCACCAGGTACTGCCCTTGCACTAGGAACATCGCACATGCTGCTTTCTCTGTCCAAATGCTCTTCCCACACATCTCTGCATGGCTTCACCTTTTGCTTCACTCACATCTCTGCTCAAGGCCACCTCCTCAGGGAGCTATTCACTGACCGTCCTACCTCAACTAGAATCATTCCCTATTACTCGATCCCTTACCCTACTCTACTTTTCACATTACACTTACTGCTTAGGATGTTACATTACAAACTTACTAATTTACTTGCTCATTTATTGTCTACCCATCTAGTGGGCAAGCTCCATGATAGCATAGTGTATCACCTGCATATTCTCTGAGGCCAAGAAAAGTGGCCTGGCACAGGGTAGATGCTTGAAAAATAGTTGTTGAGTGAAATGGCTAAATGCTGAATGGATGAATATCTGAAGGTGGAAATGAAAGACACAAGGAAAAAGCCACCAGTCCTATACAGAGAGACCCTATAATCAAGCAAAAAAAAAAAAAAAAAACCAGAATCACCCCTAAAATACCCACCTAAACTGGTCTGGACTTCTCTGAGTGTTAAGCTCTACAGGGTCATACATTCACTTTCAGAAGAACAAGAACAGCAACAGGAACAATTTCTATGGATCAACTCTCATTTATTCATGTGAGGATTACCCACAAAAAATATTTAAGTTCCCTTTTTGCTATCCCCAGCCATCTGGTACTTCTGAGGCATGTGCCCTTGCATTCGGCTGAAATTAGTTTAAAGAAAGCAAACTAATCTTTACAGTAACCTAAGAAAAGCAGAATTAGAATTGTAAGTCTCCTTCAAACACACACACACACAAACATACACAAATTTATATTATTCATTCCAAACTCAAATGTGGATAACTTGGAGATAATCTACTCCTTTGGATTATCCATGCCAACTCTTCCAGGCTTGCTACATACAGTATTTATATATGTAAGTATTACTAGTGAATAAAGTGAGCTTTACAATACATTTATCCAACCTTAAAGTTCCTTAAGAACCAGGCCCATAGACTGGATGCTTCAACATAGGGATTTCCAGCTACATCCATACCATGGCAGTCAGTTACCCAAGCAATGTAGTTTAAGACCACTTACCAAAGGTGAGGAGGGCAGCAGAGAGCAGGGCTGCTGGGAGGGACCCGGACAGCTCCAATACAGTGAGGTAGGCCAAAGGGACCAGTGAGGAGCCGAGGAAAGCACAGAACTAGGAAGGAAAAGAGAACAGTGAAACAGCCAGCTAAGCCAAGCATCAGGGACCTATCTGACCTGGTATGCTGATGTTTAAGATGGAGGACCCTGATAAAGGCATGACTTGGTGACCTAAAATCACCTATAAATAAGAAAGGGGGAGTGTAACAGTGAAGCATCAAATCCAGCGACATTTCTGTTCCCACTGGGCACCAACTTGAACAGTGACATGAAATCAGCAAAGTTCAGCTAAGAAGGTGTGGGTAGGACAGCACAGTGTTTTCAAGTGGGGGAGACTGTGCCATCCCTGCTAGCTGTGCCTTGAGAAAGTCACATCTCTGAATTTCAGCCTCCCCACCTGTGTAATGTGAAAAATCAGAGTTCCTACCTCACAGGTTTTACTCTGGAGATTCAATCAACTGAAGTTTAATTAATACACAGAAAGTACTCAGTAAACATTAGTTTCTACTACAGAACTGTGGGTACAAGTTGAGAAAGACCTCACTGAAGGCCTTTTAATGTTTTAGAGAATTATAATGTTACTTCTGTTCATTCACCCTTGGCTCTTTTCTTCAGTCACACCAGAAATCATTTTTTTAATCTACAGGTTGTATTTTAATTTTGGAAAAAAAGATTGCTCGACATTTCAGTATCTACAGAATTGTTTTTTCATTCTGTTTGTTTTTAACCACCAGACTTCTCTACCTCTCTACTCTGCCCATCAAAAGAAAATAAACAAGTCCAGGGGAATGGAAATTCTCACATTTGGGTTGTCACTTTCTGTCAACAGAAAGCAATTGTGTCCTCATGTGAAAGGGAACAAAGCAGTTATAGCTAGCCTTCTCAATTTCCACAGCAAGCCCACAGCGAGTCAGGCCTATGTCCAATTATGTATGCTATGTGGTGTTCAAAAGTCATTAGGAAGACACAGTCATTTGAGAATAAGTAAGGAATACTCTGTTTAGTATAGTATGATATAACCACACAAATCATCCAATGACAGTCCAAACAAGCACACAGCATTTATCTCAAGTGCTCTGAGCTCCTTAAGGAAAGGGGCTTGTAAATGCACCCTGCTCTGAGAGCTCCACGTTGGAGGTCAGTTTCTGCAGGTTTCATTAGCTCCAGGTACAGGGTTCCCACAGAGTTGAGTGTTTAGGCCCTGCCATGTTCCAGCAAGGCTGGTTCTGGGACACAGGGCCAACACATGATCCCCCTTAAAAGACTGGAAACCCCTTGGATGTGCCTGAAACCTTTGTGGGGAAAGAAGCAGAAACCTGGGGACAGGAATGCGGGATGCTGAAATCTTAAGAAAAGTTAGGCAATATTCCAGGGATCGTGGCTGTGAAGAGGAAGAAGGCATAGCTTATCAATACTCTGAGGTTAAGGTCAGGCCCATAGGAGACTCCTGGCTGCCTAGGACCCCACTGCTCTCCAACCTGAAGTCTGATGCCTCACCTGGGCAGGGTAACGGGTAACAGTGTGTGCTTGCTACTATCTATGTAATCTCTATCTGTGGCCTCTCCTTCCCACCTTATCCATCCCAGTTCTGAATCTCTACACATGAAATCTCCACTACAGGATGTGGGTCTAATCATCATCTCCTCCCCCTACCTATGACCCCAAAGTCCCTCCTACACCTGTCACCACTCCAGGGCTTCCAACTGGAACGCTTCTAACGGACTGCAGCCCCAGAGTTTGATCAATCTATATCAAGTCAGGAAGCCTTACTCCTCTCATTCCCATGTACTTGTGATGCTCATATTTGTCACCAGGCTTCTGGAACAAAAAGGTACCATCATATCCACTCAGGTATCCAGCAAGTCCTATCAGCATCTGAGGAGAGATGGAGAACAAACAACAAGATGAAAGACCTCAAGAAAATTCCTCCCTCCCCTGAACTTCCCTCCAGCTGCCCCCAGACTGTAGCTTTCCTTGACAACGGCACGTACAAGGAGAGGCCAGTGTGACATTTCTCCTGCAGCTGTTGGAAAGCAAAGAATGTTTTGTCTACAGAGCTCACTGCTCGAAACAAATCCTCTCCTGTATCAAGGCCAAGTTCTTGGGAACAGGGCAAAATGAACTCTTAGGGAAAAAAACACCCCACAATTTGAAGGGCAGAGCCAGCCAGGGGCTCTCTTATTCAGCCTTCTTTCATTTGGTATGAAATAAAACATGACAACTCATGGGGGTGGCCATGGGCAACGGCTGATTCCTGGTGATGGGCCCACTGAAAGGAAAATGGGGTTCCAAGTCAGAATGAAGCAGGAGAAAAGTGGCCAAGGCGCTACACACCAGCAATAGGGAGAAGGGAAGAAAATGGGAAGGAGGAATGTGAAGACAGATGCATTTCCTCAGAGGGAAAGAGAAACGTCCCAGGGGGAAAAATGCCCAAAGGCAAGAGACTGTCGTAAACCATTCAACGTTCCAGAGGAAGGCAACCTTGGCACATTGGAAGCAGAACAAGTCAACTATAAACTGAGACTGTGAGCCACGAATCCTTCAAAATGTTCAAGAGGATCAGCCTCTTCATTTCTATCTTCCTTTGGCCATCAACAGTAAAACTCTTTTTTCCACACAAACAATCAGAAGCGGCTAAAACATAAACCTGTCAGCAAATACCAAGCATCTGTAACAGCTCCGGGCTGCCGCAGCCTTCCCCACAGTGGGCTCTGAGGAATAGAGGTGATGCTGCGGGTAAAACACCTGGTACTGCGCCAAGCTCTCACCAGGCACTAGAAATTCAGTTCCCTCTCAGTTCCCTTCAAAATAGCTGGGAGCTAACTTCCTAACTAAATAACTCATTCACATCGATAAGAAAAAGAATACCTACTAGAAAAAAGTACACGTTTACATAAAACAAAATACAAACGGCTAATAAACATATGAAGAAAATGTTCAACCTAACTCATAAGGATATGCAAATTAAATAGTGACATACCATTTTTTACCCTCAAACTGGCAAAGTTTTGAAAGTATGATCATACAAGTGCTAGCAAGCGCATGGGGGAAGCAAGCATCGTCATACACTGTTGGTGGGAGTAGATATCATTACACTATTTTGCAGGAAAACCTAGCAATGTCTAACACAAATTTAAATGTGCATATCCTTTGCCTCTTTAGTTTGACTGCTTGAGGATCTTTTAGATATACTTGCACAATTATGAGAAGATCGTTGTATAAGGATATGCTCACTGCAGTCACCTTTTGTAATGGCTAAAAATTGGAAATAACATAAATACCCGCCAACTGAAGGATGGCAAAATAACTTATGGCACATAAATTATTATGTACATGGAATAATATATAGCCATTAAAAAGAATGGAGCACATTTCTATGCTAATATAGAAAGAAGTTAAAATGTATCATGTTTAAACCACATGTTGTTAAGCAATTTTAGTTGATCCCCTTTGTATATATAAAGTGTTGTTCATGTGGACCTGTATAAATGTATACACATTTATATTTGTATAAGAAATTTCAGAGAGGATATATAAGAAACTGCTAACAAAAGGGACTGTGGTTACCTCTGAGGAACAGAAATGTGAGGGAAAGCAGTTTTTGACCTTTACTTCCTCCTATACTGATCACATTTTTTATTATGTAAGCATTTTTATTTCCCTCAAAAGTACATCTGACTGGAGCCCACAGGCGCCCAGCACTGGGGGCCAGCGGGCAGTGGTAGGTAGCCACCTCAGTACTGCAGGAGAAAACGTCCTACTCTCTGCTTCAAGGGGCTTTTCATTCTTTGACTGGCTGGGCCTGAGAACTTATGAAAACTTCTTTGCTCTCTCTCACAGGTCTCTAATTTGCTCATCCCTTTCTTTCAACCAGGGAACACAGTACTATCAAGAGATTAATCAGGAGGGCAGATGGACTAAAGTTCCTGGGGGCAGCCTTAGAAAGAAGCCTCACATTTCCCCTTTACGCAGGAGCCAGATGTGAGGAAGGGAAGGCTTAAGTCAAAACCAACCGGCCTGTGTTTTCTCCATTCGTGTCTTCATTGTGCTGAGCAAAACGGGACTCCAAAAACCAACAGGTAGCCCCCAGCTGAAAAGACTATGCTGGGTTTCCTATGAAAAATCTCCTCCACCAGTGGTCTGGTTCTCAGGCTAACCCAGTGCAAACATTCAACATGTACTGTTGCTTAGTTCTGTGGTAGTAGCAAATACAGTCCGTTCATGAGGCAGCATGATGTAAGGATTAAGAGAACAGACTCTAAGCCTGTCTGAACCTTGACTCTGCCACTTATTAGTAGTTACCTCCCTATGGCAAACTACTTATCTTCTCTGCGCCCCAATTTCCCCACCTGCAAAATGGGAATACAACAGTGCCTACTTCATGGGGTTATCCTGATGATTACATAAGACAGTGCATCTAAACTGACTAGAACAGACTGTGTTCAATTGCTTGTACTCTTATTGTTGTTATCTTATTAAGGAGATGGGAAGAGGCATAACATCTACTTTTCTGGGCTTAAGAGCTAATTTTGAAATAGGCCATCTATCCCACCTCCCTCTCCACCCCTCCCACCTAGAGGGGCCTTCTTCCTGACCCCTACGCCATGCTCTCATGCTTCCCTAAGCCCACCTGTCACAGACCGCCACCCCTGCCTCCATCCCCAAGTGCTCCATGCCCTCTTCATAACAGGTAAATTCCTGTCCCCTTGGTACTGAAGATAACAGCCACTAGTTAGGAAGAAAGGACTAAGTGAAAGTCAGGGAGAATCCATTAGTCTTCGCAGAGGTGTTTTTAAAAGAGTAAAACGAATTCTGATTGGTAGAAGTTGTAATTGTAAAACATGGGAGAGGTCCAGGTCAAACAAAGTGCATGCTGGGAGTGCTGAGGGGGAATTCCCCTTCTCTGTGGACAACCAGCTCCCCTCAGCTATTTTTGCTTTATGCAACATATTCCTTTTCTCCTTTCTTTTTTCTTTTTTTCAATTGAGGTAAAATTCATATACCATAAAATTCACTACTTCAAAGTGTACAATTCAGTGGTTTTTAGTATATTCATAAGGTTGTGCAACCATACCACTACCCAATTCTAGAACATTTCATCACCCCAAAAGGACATTCTATACCCATTTGCAGTCATTCCCCGATGTTCGCTCCCTCCAGATCCTGGAAACTTCTAATCTAGTTTCTGTCTCTATGGATCTGCCAATTCTGGACAGATTGAAGGCAATACAAATGGAATCATACACTATGTGTCTGACTTCTTTCACTTAGCATAATGTTTACTACAAGATTCATCTATGCTGTACCATGTATCAATGCTTCATTCCTTTTTTTGGCTGAATAATATTCCATTGTACAGATACACCACATTCTATTTATCCATTCGTCAGTTAATGGGCTCTCTCTCTCTCTCTATTTCTGAGCCCAGAGAACTCCTAAAAACACCAAAGATTTTCCGTGAAAGCAGCTGATCTGGAATGTCAGAGAATTCATTTTACAAGCCCAAGAATAAAATGCAAAATGAGGCTTGGCTCCAGCCCCTGGGAGAAAGCTGCCTTTCACCACTGCTCACCTTTCCCAGAGGTGGGTGCACGTCAAAGAAAAAGGTGCGGTTGATATAGTAACTTCCCATTTTTCCGAAGTGAGTCTCATCCCAACTAAAAGGAAAGCAGAAAGAGAAATGATAATGTTTGAACTGTCATACAACCCTAATAACCTTAATAAAGCATGCTTAAAACTACAGTTAAGACCAAAGGCAATTAAAATTAATGAGAAAATTTGGATTAAAAAAAAAGCTTTTTAACACAAGCGATTTGAGGAAGCAAGACATCAAGCTGGTCGTTAACCTTCATTTAGACAGATGAGAAAGGTCAGCAAAAATTTAACAACCAGTCACCATAAATTTGAGTTAAATCTATACTTACTCTATATCTTGAGTTTCTACATACTTTAAAAGGACAAAAAGTTTTCCTATAACATAGAAAGGTTTGTAGTAAGAGTTTTCTTCCAAATCTATTCACTTCTAACCCTCAACTACTAGAAACTACATTATTATTGCTATTATAAGCTATACTGTAGGTACTGAGAGTAGCCTATAACCACCGTTGTCATAGAAGTTGGATTTTGCTCATCAACGCGTGATAATTAACCTGCTGACTATGAATTCATTCATCTTATTATAAGAAACTAACCAGTGTGTAAAAATTGAGGTAAGAGCCTATCTAAAACCTATCCTCATTGCACAAATTATTTTGCAAGTAAATAAGTGATTCTAATATATCAGCTTTTAAATGCAATGTAAAAATCTTATTCTATACAACCACATAAACCTTTTCACATCCTACATGAGGACTTTCTAGCAGCAGCCCAGTTATCCAGAAGAGCCTGGCCATTTCTGTTTGTCAGGCTCCTCCTGCAGCTCAGGAGAATGGTTGCTTTCTAGTGACTATGCATCCCAGGTCAATTTCCATAAGCAGTTATTACCCACCTACAATGTAAGGGGCAAACATGTTTTTCCCAGAAATGTAGGGTTCTTTTTGGGGGGGGTTTGGTTTGTTGTTTTACTCAGTGGGTCCAATTGATAGGTAGAAAAGTAAATTACTTTTGCATCTGCTAAACACACTGCTTGACATGAAGTAAGGACAGTACCGATGATGTCAAAGAGAGAAATAACTTCCAAGCAGTATGACAAAATAGACTTGCAGAAAGCAGAGAGATCCAGTCCCACCTCTCCAACTTACTAACATCATGACCTGGCAAAACGCTCCCCCTCCAGATCTTCTTTCTCATCTACACATTGAAGGCAATAACAGTATCTGCCATGCCCCCCTCGCAGGTAGTATTAGGGCTCAATTCAGATAATACATGTGAAAAAACTCTGTAGACTATAAAGTCCTGCACATGCCGGGCACTATTCAAATTATATAAAAAGGCCCTACATTTGTGGTTAGTTTTAAGTCTTTTTGGAAACATACTAACAAAAGGGTATGAGATTTTTTTACTTCAAAATTTTCCCAACTAAAACTAGTAGTAATATTCACATTTCCTGTTGGCTTGACTGTGTGTGTGTGTTGGGAGAGAGAGTCCTCCGTGGTTCTCTTGTGCTCAGAGAATGCCTAGGAACCCTGCAGGGTGTGCCAACGATGCAAGGTCCTGACCGCTCTTTACTCAGGCCCTTTCTCAGGGTTATGTTTGCAACAAGCAACCACAGAGAAGAGTTAGCATCTCCCTCAGGACAGGGAGCAGTCTTGTTTACTACTATAAAACAGCAGATTCCCCAAGCTCAATATTCCTCAGCTGTGTTGCAGCCCACTGCATAGGTATGCTTTCATCCAGACCATGCATCACATGGGACTCTGGGGGCAAGTGGAGCTCATGCCAACAGACTGATGCTCATCCTGCTTGCTAGGCCATGAGAAATGAAGTCCTTCTCCTCTAACCCAAGATTTTGTTTCTGCCAGTATCCAGAAAACAGTGACAGGCTCATTTACTAGTTTGCAAGTTGGGTAAAATAAGATCCCAGAGCTCTGTAGCTTGGGGTGATGTGGATAAAATTGCATTACTTCCAGAATCTCTCGCCAGGCCTTAATGCATCTCCATATCAGTAGGTTTTTCCAAGGGGTGGAGAGAAGTAGTCCATCTCCATATCAATAGGTAATTACATGGGCAAGGGAGGGCGTATCTGGATGGGAGAGGTTCGGTGCTGTCCCTTCTTCTGCAGCCTGTCACGAGAGACATGGGAGAGCAGAAGTGGATGACTTGCTTGTAAGCACTAAACGGGTTTCTCTCACTTTATTTCTCCTTTTGATTTCAGTTGCAAAGGTATTTTGCCCCAGAATTTTCCCCCTGGAGTGACAGGTAACAAGCACAAGATGCTGAGTGATAACTTTCTGTAAGAGAAAAGACAAGGGCCTCACAGGCTGGGTTAGAGGGTGGAATCTGGTAGTGAATGCTAAGAGTCTCCCACTGTCCTTCCTATTAAATGTGGCTGAGTGGCGAGGCAGAATTGAAGCAAACTGTCTGATGTTGCCTTGGTTACTGCTCACTCTCTTCTGGGCAAAAGAAGGAGAGATATAATCATGACAATGGGACAGCAAGCCTAGCAGCCCCAGCCAATAGGCAACACGGATATGGCTGCTGAATCAAGGAGTCTTCAAAGCTTGCATAAATGGTGCCAGCAGTAAGGACCTTGCTATTCAACATAGAACTTTGGGTAAAATGAAAACACAGAAAGATCCTAGGTGAGCTGCGTGCTCGAGCCAAGTGAACATGCCTTGCTCAGTGTGCTCTCTCCAACTCTGTCCCACAGTTCCTTCCCCTCTACCTTGACCTCAGCTGCTTTAAAGGCAGGGCCAAGGTCTCTCTGTCCCTAATGGGGGCTGAAGGCCATTCACACCCATCCTAGGATGCTGGTGAACTCCAGGGAGGAGAGGGACTCAAACTCAGGGCTCGGTTGGATACAGGGGCCTGCATCGCCACCCTATTCAATCCCGTGGGGTACACGGGAGGCTTGCTGGGTGCTGGGGTTGGTGCCGAGCACTGCAAGGAGAGCCATAGCAGTGTGCACAGGGACTGAAAGAAGAGGGCCCCTAAGACCAGGGACTCACCACACACAGGGTAGCTCTGGGGAAGGAAGCGGTGCCAAGCCTATGGAGGGGTGAAAGGAGAAAGCAAACTCCCGTCCACCCCCTGCATCCCCCAGTCCCCATTGGGAAACTGCATAATCTCTAGTGGCTGTCATTGTAGCTCAGATGCAAGTCTATTAGACTCGTTAGTTCATGGGGAAAAAAAGCACCTAAATTCAACTTGAGCCAAGCTCCCAGTAGGGAGGGAAAGGTAAAGTGACCTGTGAGTAGGGCCCTTGCACTACTGTTGTGGTTCCCACTGCTGAGACTATAACTGGTATTGATCTTGTAAGTGTCAAAGAGGATTATCCCATTCAGAAACTGCCCCGTGCTGGGAGGTGATCCTGTCCCCTTCTGGCAAGTCCAGGACAAATAATATAAACCCCAGAAAAGAATGGTAAATCCTTAAAGACAGATGGCTTCTTCCCCAGTTGAGAGAGACCCTATTCTCCAGAATAACAGCGCCATCTGCTGGACGCAAGCACCAAGTAATACTTTTTCAAAAAGGCAGCTATCAACCTACTACTAAGCCCTTGCTCAAATTGAGTGCCTGACCCTCGAAAGCCTTAGGACTTTTTGACCTGATGTTGCCACTCAGGGGTGGGTCAACTTGGAATCTATCGCTAACAAGGGAAGAGCTCAATACGGTTAATGGAAATGGTATATACAGGAGTATAGCTGGCCCAGCCCTGGAGGCATCCTGGTTTTTACATGAAGAGACGGCGCCTCCTCTTTGGGAGAAACTCCCTCTGCCACCTGAAGCAAAGCAACCGGCTCAGTGGGGCCCTTGATTCACAGAGGTTCTTTTCAATTCTTGTCCCAGGTTCTGATAGTTGGGCTGATGGTGTCCATTGGGTGGCAGCAGTCAACCAGTCCCAGTGACAACTCTGGAAGCCAAGTGCAGTAAGGGCTGGTCTGCACCACGAGCTGAACTGAATTCATCCCCCTTGCCTTAGACAACACTCCTAAGAACCAGACAAGTTATATTTTTACTGACTCTTGGGCTTTTGCCCTTAGCCTTGCCTTCTGGTGTACCACTTGGAAGACTATATACTGAGAAATTAAAATCAACCTGCTTCAGAGCCAAGAACTGTGGGGGAAAAATCATGGCTGCCTGCTGATGGGATAATCTGGATCACTCTGTAGATGCCCTTGGTAAGGGGCAGGATTCTGATCGAACCAGCTGGAATCAAGCCGCTGATCACCCCCAGACTGCTGCTACTGCCACCTGGATTCATCAATGCCCCGGGCATGGAAACATCTACCATCACGGACTGGGCACAAGGTAAAAGACTGTATGTTGTTTCTGAAGCAGAAGTCATCACTGCATTACGGTGACCTGTGACTCCTGCCAAAAGTTGGCCTGTTTGTCTTGCAGTGAAGGAAGCCACACTGCAGAGGACGCTGACCCTGCGTTGTTGGGGAAACTGACTATACTAGAAAATTGATTATATTAGGACTTTGTTCCCCTCTCCAGGCTGTCACTGGTGTCTCACTGCTGCTGACACTTTTTCAGGCTGTGGTGGTGATGATGCTGTTCTACTCCAATCATCCGATTCTAGATATAACATTGTGGCCCTTGAAACTAAACTATGTCATGTTTTCTGTTTTCCAAACCATCCACAGCCTGACAATGGTGCGCAGCTTTTTGTTTTTTGCACAGGCACCCAATAATGGGCCAACAGTTAAGGAATCTGATGACATTCCACACTCCCTACCCTCCACAGGCACCTGATACTGTCAAGCACTGAATAGCCTTCTCAAAAAAGACTCCTGACTCTACTTTCCTGACCTCCTCCTGTTTCAAACACCTTAATAAAGCAGTCTGGTCACCTCATGCAGCCATCACTACAAAGGATTCGTCTCCTCTTGGCCACCAACTGGGCAATGATGAGGACAATAGGGGGTCATATGAACTTAGTTTAGAAATTTAAAGAGATTCTTCTCTGACTATCCCTGGGCATGATCCTTCTTTCCCCTAACGGCAACCCTAGATCAGCCTGGGCAAAGCGGTGAGGGGACATCTATGGGACTCAAACCAAACTGCAGTCCAGTCACCTGGATTTTCTCACTGGAGTGACATAGTCCTAGATAATGATTATCATAAAGATAATGATTACTTGGTTGAATACAGTGCTTGTCAAGTTCCCCTACAGTGGCTTACATGAGTCAAGGTAGAAGACATAATGAGTCTGTGTTCATATTCTAAGTATGCCCTTGACAAAAAGGTCTGGATATTGGCAGGGGCTAAGTGGAGTAAAGGTGAAGTTACAGGTACTAGAGTGGGATGCACTGATTACATGGCAGTGGAAGGAAAGAAACAACCCTGGCACCTCAGGAGGGAACATCTTAGATGCCTAGAAGTGTAAAAACAAATGAAACAGTTAGTGCTCTCTTTTTCCCAAGCCCAGCACCCAGCCTGACAAAACACTCATATGGTACAACTAAGTCAAGTGGCAGCTGTGGCTGGCAGTCTGACCTACAGCTGAGTCTGTCATGCCACTATAAGTCAGAAAAACTCATGCAGACATAGCCAGTGTTAAACTATTCTGATATGCCTGATGACATCAATACCAACTCCCAAACATGGACGTCCCTCGTATGTGTGCAAACACACACCTGCCCAACCTTCTATCAGTCTGACTGGTACAAATTCATATGCTTCTGACACTCTAGGGGCCTTAGGTTATGCCTTAAAGAGGCTGCAACTACTCAGCACATTTACCACCCAGGTAGCTTAACCAAATCACTGTAATGTTGGTTTAAATGACACTTGATGGTAATCAAAATAAAATTTAATAATCCTGAACTGGAGTGACAGGCACCCCTTCAGATAATATGACCATGTAGGCAAAACATAGGTCAGCCTAAACACCTGTGGATCAGAATGGGTAACGGTGGCCGGATAGCTCAGTTGGTCAAAGTATGGTGCTAATAAGGAATAATAGTAGATTGGCCTCAGACTATATGAAAAAAGACTTATTGGTCCTTCCCACACCAATCCTGCCCCCAAACACAGTTATTCACAAGGGGCTGAATCTAGGACCCTGGATGGCATGGTTGAGGCTAACACCAAGGGCTGGCCTCATCCTGCTGCTTAGAGTCCAACTGAGGGTAGCCTTAATGAAATGCTGTATGAGACAAACTGAACAGATTTTATCCCTGCCTCTCTCAGCCAAGTTAACCAGAGTAGCCAATGGCATTGCATATTCATGTGAAAATTTGCTAGGAACCAAAACAGTGTAGGACTGAGAGGTAAGACTGTTGGGAGAGACAGTCCTCCCATACTTCCCACACATCTTGCTGGGTATGCGAAAAAGGCAGAGCCCTTCCTGCACTT